>JAXCGZ010007602.1:42500-85000 GCA_037179515.1 Halocaridina rubra
CTCTCTCTCTCTCTCTCTCTCTCTCTCTCTCTCTCTCTCTCTCTCTTAATGCAATGGATAATCCTCTATTCTAAATACTTTTAGGGTCTCTCTGTCTTTTTCGATGACTTATATACCACTATCTCTTAATACTATTCCTGATGAAATATAATTGCTGCTATTGTTGAAAAAGTTGCTGTTTTCTCTTTAAACTCTCAATATTATTATTTTCATTTAATATTTTTCAAGATTATCATAAGCGTTTAGTTTATTTTTTCTTTCTATTTTCAAAAACCATCGATGCTAACACCAGGGGACAGGAAAACTTGTTAGACATTTCTACCCCTTTTTTTAAGGCTTCTATATTTTTTTTTATAGCATTTGCTGATCTGGCTCTTTCACTGACGCAGAGAAAGAGAAATAGACAGACAGATAGATAGATAGATAGATAGATAGATAGATAGATAGATAGATAGATAGATAGAGAGAGAGAGAGAGAGAGAGAGAGAGAGAGAGAGAGAGAGAGAGAGAGAGAGAGAGAGAGAGAGAGAGAGAGAGAGAGAGAGAGAGAGAGATATCCTGCAATGTGTGACTAGGTACTTTTAGAGTATTTTCATAACTAAATCAATACTCGTATGAATAATATATAAAATATATTTTCTCTATATCATTGGGTTAAAAAACATTACCGTAGTATTCATACTACTACTACTACTTCTACTACTACTACTACTACTACTACTACTACTACTACTACTACTACTACTACTACTACTACTGCTATCATAATTAATTCGGATTAGAAAAATAGACCGATAAGAAAAGGTTCTTATGCGAAACAGAAAAAATTATGCTAATTGAGTGTATAGCTAAATGTACTTACGAGGTTTCACTTTGAACTCATAAACAGCATTATATACACACGTCATAATATCTAAGGCTTCCTTGAATATATTTTAGTAATTATATATATATATATATAATATATATATATATATATATATATATATTATATATATATATATATAATGGCACCGTTTTATGAATATTACAGAATATATTTACTCTTTCAGGGGCAAAAAAAAAAAAAATCATGATTATTTCTACAATTATTATTATTATTATTATTATTATTATTATTATTATTATTATTATTATTATTATTATTATTATTATTATTATTATTATTATTATTATTGTTATTATTATTATTATTATTATTATCATTATTGTTATTATTATTATTATTATTATCATTATTATTATTATTATTATTATTATTATTATTATTATTATTATTATTATTATTATTATTATTATGATTATTATTATTATTATTGTTATTATTGTTATTATTGTTATTATTATTATTATTATTATTATTATTATTATTATTATTATTATTATTATTATTATTATTATTATTATTATTATTATTATAACTGAGGATATTTTCTCAATGATAATTACATAAAAGTGTTTTAATTATCATGGTTGTTAATAACATTTGCTGGTTTTTCGGTTAGTAAAGTACATAGTTATAGGAGAATAATATATCTATAACATAAAGTATAATATATATATATATATATATATATATATATATATATATATATATATATATATATATATATATATATATATATATATATATATATATTTACAAATAATATTTGGATTTATTAATATTTTACTTATCAATGTCTTTTATATGCTATATCTTGGAATGATCTTTGTATGTAAATTATGTTTCACTCTTATATTTAAAAAAAGAAAAAAATAAATAATATATATATATATATATATATATATATATATATATATATATATATATATATATATATATATATATATATATATCTTACTTATAAAGGCTAATAAAATTTTGCAGGTAGATTTTCATAAAGAAATAATAAGGGAAAATGAATAATCAAATGACTATTGAAACCAGAAAGCTTTTAAAACGCATTAATTCTCTCTATTTTTTTTTTACTCTATATCTAAGATTTTTTTTTATTTTCGTATTTGGAAATAACTCAACTTCTTTCCTTTTGTTCTTAAACATATATCTATTTATTTTTTCTTTATAGCTTGGAGTTCCTTTACCAAATTCGTTCGATAATAATAATTCTTTTTATCTATTTTTTTTTTCCCTACAGAATCGGACCTGCTATAAGGTTGAAAACCATCCGGAAAGATGACGAAGAAAGAAAAAGATTCCTCCAAGGAGGAGAAAAAAGTGACCATCGATGGAGATCATTGCAATATGGAAGAGGTAATATTTTTGGATCCTTGGAAAGCTACGGGTTGAACCTCGTTACTCATATCGAAGTCCAAGACTGTGATAATAAGGGGGGTTTACACGGTCAAACGGTTCGTCGAACGCGGTTCGACAGACAAGTGTTTGAAGTGATGTTCGAACGTGTGAACGGGGTATTAGGTTGTCGAACACGTTTGTCGAACGTGTTCGACAACCAAATACCCCGTTCACACGTTCGAACATCACTTCAAACACTTGTCTGTCGAACCGCGTTCGACGAACCGTTTGACCGTGTAAACCCCCCTTTACAGCCAATACCAATCTATGACTCACTTCTCTACAGTGTTATAAGATTTTCAATCTATTTATCACTACCAGCCTAAAGAACAACTCAGTCTCTATATGAGTCTGTTTATTTTTCATTATGATTATTTACAAGTTTACAATGTTTATTCATCAAACCAATGAACAACCTTCGCAGTATACACATGTATCAAGTTATAAATTCTTTGATCTCATTTATCGTTAATTTTCCTATTCTTCTTCTTTTTTCCCAGGGGAAGGGACAATCTCAGGTTCAGATGCCTAACTTACCCAAACCTCTTACGCTGGAAGAGAAGAAGTTTCTCTTAGCCGTGGAGCGAGGGGATTGTAATACTACCAGGAAGTAAGTCTGACTGTTTTGTATGCCTGCGTCATGGAATGACAATGAGACTATTTGAATTAATGATAACTTCTCATGTTTTCATTGATACTATTGACTGACCACTGGTTAATGAATCATTCATGTAGTAGGACTGGGTCATAGAATGAATAATAAATTGCTTGTGTTAATGAAAACTTATCAATTTCTTTTTGATTTTGTTAACTGAAAAGTGTTCAAGGAATCATGTATTAATTACATTGATTTTGTTTTCATTTATTTATTTATTTATTTACTTATGTATCTATTCATTTAGCAACATTTATTAATATCGTTTATTTACTGAGTTAATGAATTCCAAATTTAAGAGGTGAATGATAATTTTGAAATGCTACTTTGCCTAACATCTACTTACTTGACTAAATTCTGTCTATGTTGGTTTTATATCTTACTCTCGGGGGTCTACCCTGATTATTTTTGGTCAGTAAAATTCTAGCATTTATTTGAAATATAATTTCTCTTCCCACTTTTTTTGTATCTTTAAATCATCGTTCCTCTTTTGCTCTTCCTTCAGGATGCTGCAGAAGACTCACCGTCACCCTGATTACATGAACATGAACTGTTGTGATCCCTTGGGACGAGGCGCCCTACACATGGCCATCTCCAACGAGAACCTAGAGATGGTGGAGATGTTGGTGGTGATGGGAGTGGAGACCAGGGACGCTCTTCTCCATGCCATTGATGCTGAGTTCGTCGAGGCCGTTGAGGTCCTCCTCGAACACGAAGAGGTTATCCATAAAGAAGGAGAACCTTATGTGAGTAAGAAAAAGTGTTCGTAAAGGGATTCTGGTTACGAGAATGGTGTCTATGTAATATAATTTTGTAGGAAATATTTTTGTCCTTTTTATTTCTTTTGATAAGACCTTCAGCTGTTGAGAATATATTCCATACATCTGATATTTTTTTCCTTTATGGACCATTTCAGTCTTGGGAGAAAGCTGATCGTAACACCTCATCCTTCACTCCTGAAATCACTCCTCTGATCCTCGCAGCCCATCGCGACAACTATGAAATCTTGAAGATCCTCCTTGATCGTGGGGCCATGTTGCCCATGCCCCATGATATTAGGTGAGAGAAGGATTTACTGAGTTCCTCTGACATACGAGTATATAGTATGTTAAGGTTGTGTGTCACTGCACCAATTAGATACACGCTGGACCGATATGATTTTACCTGTAAGGTAATATTTAACCCTTCTTCAGGTGTGGTTGTCCCGAATGCATCAAGACCTCAGCCGAGGACTCCTTGCGTCACTCGCGCTCCCGCATCAATGCATACCGCGCCTTGTCCTCGCCTTCTCTTATCGCCCTCTCCTCCAATGATCCCATCTTGACTGCCTTCGAACTGTCCTGGGAACTTAAGAACCTCGCTAACACGGAGCATGAGTTTCGGGCTGAATATCTGGTAAGGCTGAATGCAAACACTTTTTAACTGAAGTTCTTCAGGGGAAGCCTGAAGGTGAACAATTTCAAATAGTCTCATGTTTGTTATGTTCCTAAAAGAAAATATGAGTCATACTGCATTTTATAGGGAGAAGTAGTCATTTTAGAAAAAGAAAATTATATATAATGCCTTATTCAGCTAATGAAGAAATTTTAACATTTTTTACTCACTAGAAATAAGGAAAATCTATTCAATATAATTACAGAGAGTAATTGACTGTTGCCATAGATTATTTTCTGAATGATGAAAAAAATAATTATCACCTATATTTAAGATTTACAGAAACTTTGATATAAAAAAATGCAATATGCAATTTTAAATATCATTGTACCACATCTTAATGACTTTTATAATGCTTCTGTTCCAAATAAAAAAGCTTAGATAATATTTTCTATGTATTATACGCCACGTGCGACCATGCCACGTGGCACGCCAGTTGAAAACGAACTTACTGAAATATATGAAACCTTTCACTCAGAAGTGGCGTGACACGTCCCATGTGCCACGTGCGACGCCAGTTGAAAACGAACATACGGAAATATATGAAACCTTTCACACATAAGTGGCTTGACACGTTCCATGTGCCACGTGCGATGACTTGCGTCGCACGTGGCACATGGGACGTGTCACGTCACTTCTGTGTGAAATATTTCATATATTTCCGTATGTTCGTTTTCAACTGGCGTCGCACGTGGCACATGGGACGTGTCACGCCACTTCTGTGTGAAAGGTTTCATATATTTCCGTATGTTCGTTTTCAACTGGCGTGCCACGTGGCATGGTCTCACGTGGCGTATAATACATAGAAAATATTATCTAAACTTTGTTATTTGGAACAGAAGCTCTGTTATCTGTTCTTCAGTTCATTATTATTTATTTTTATTTTAAGTATCAATTGTCATTTTTTTTTCTTTTTACTTTTCACGTATAAGTTTGGAATTCAGAATAAAAAAGAAAATAGAGGAATTGGAAAGAAAAAGAAGATATTTCATTTTTATCTATTTATTCCTTTGTTAGCGTCATCTATTCCATTGCTTAAATACATTTACTCCATCTTATAAGCCTCGACTAAATAATTTCTCTCCTTCCTCTTCACAGGAACTCCGCAAGAAATGTATGGGTTTTGCCGAAGAGCTGTTGAGCCACGCTCGTTCTTCTACCGAACTTGCTGTCATTTTGAACCATGATCCAGACTCTGTTGTGCCCTATGAAGATGGCGAACACATGATGCTGAAGAGACTTGAGCTAGCTATTGATTACAAGCAAAAAGGGGTAAGGCTGTTTTCACATCAAAGTGGCACGTCGCATGCCATGTGGCACGCCAGTTGAAAGCGAATATACGGATATATATGAAACCTTTCACATAGAAGTGGTGTGACACGTCCCATGTGCCACGTGCGACCATGCCACGTGGCACGCCAGTTGAAAACGAACATACGGATATATATATGAAACCTTTCACACATGAGACGTGTCACGCCACTGCTGTGGGAAATGTTTCATATATTTCAGTGTGTTCGTTTTCAACTGGCGTGCCACGTGGCATGCCTTGTGCGACGTGCCACTTTGGTTAGAAAGCGACTTTAAAAGGATAAATATTATGCCGTATTTCTATCGATTTCTCTTCCAACAGTTTGTAGCTCATCCTAACATCCAGCAATTATTGGCTGCTTTGTGGTACGAGGGTGTGCCCGGGTTCAGGAGAAAAGCAGTTGTAGAAAAGTGTTTGGAAATCGTAAAGGTAAAATATAGAAGCTCTATTCATTGACTTTTTGTACTCTTTGCTAATATGAGATGTTACTAGAACTGTTAATGTTGGCTCCAATTTTACATTTTGTAATAAAATCCTAATATTATAAAATATAGAAGCTCTATTCAATGACTTTGCTAAAATAAGATGTTACTAGGACTTTTAATATTGGCTCCAACTTTACATTTTGTAATAAATTCCTTATATTATCATTATGGCCGACATAAGATATATAGTGACTTAGGAATATCATTAAACTCTACAAAATCTAGCATTTAACCTGTCGCTTGAACTTTGATATATACACAGAATAATTTGATATATTAATATGTTATTCCAGTTAATGTCTCATTTCCTGTGTGTGTTTTTTTTCTCAGTTTGTAGCGTTGTTCCCTTTCTACTGTATGCTGTATATCTTAGCCCCTGAAAGTTCTACTGGAAAACTTATGAGAACTCCCTTCATGAAATTCCTGATCCATTCTGCTTCCTACCTGTTCTTCCTTTGTAAGTAACAAGACAAATGGTTGCTCATGTTTGTAGCATTATCATTTTTAGTGTCCCACAAAGGCCAAAAAGACTGAACATAGGGACAATGATGATATAATGTTAATATTGCTTAATCTTCATAAGTCATAACAATTGAAATAATACATTTTTAGAGAATATTTTTCAGCAGTTTGTATTACTTGATTCGTTATTGTTAAAGCGTTAAGTTGATTGTATGTATACAGTAAATGTATGTACTGTATGTATTATTGAATGTGCTGAATTTAGAATTATGTACTCTTGATTTCAACTGCTTTGCACTGTTATCTAATCGTATTGCAAATATCCATTAGTGATGCTGATCTTGGTCTCTGTACGCTTTGAAATTCTGGTCATTTGGCTTTTTGGATCGGATGCCATGAAACGGAACTTGGAAGAATCCATGAGACGGCAGCGAGGCAATCTCCCGACACCGACGGAATGCGTCGTGGTCCTGTTTATTGTTGGTAAGTTTATTATTATTATTATTATTATTATTATTATTATTATTATTATTATTATTATTATTATTATTATTATTATTATTATTATTGTTGTTGTTGTTGTTGTTATAATAATAATAATAATAATAATAATAATAATAATAATAATAATAATAATAATAATAATAATAATAATAATTATTATTATTATTATTATTATAATTATTATTATTGATATAAATTGCAGCTGCAGTAGCAGCAGCGTAGTAGTAGCAGTAGTAGTAATCTACTCAATAAAACATATGTGAGCTCAACCCTATCCTTCCTTCTACACTAGGTTTCCTATGGGAAGAAGTGAAAGAGATGACGCGGGAAGGCTTAAGGAAGTACATGCGAAATATGTGGAACATCATGGACATAATGAGAGATACTCTTTACGTCATGACCATTTTCCTCCGGACAATCGCTTACATCCAACAGTCTCAGGAAATAGCAAAGAATCCTCAGGTAACATTTTCTGCTAACTGTAATAGGATGTTTTGTGTCTGAGGTTGGCTTACAGTTGCAAAGGAAGCTTAAATTTGGTTACTCAAAGAGAACGTATCTTCTTCTTGCAGACGGCCTTTATCCCACGTGAGCAGTGGGACGCTTTTGACCCTCAGCTGATATCCGAAGGTCTTTTCGCTGCTGCTAACATTCTCTCTGCTCTCAAACTGGTTCACATTTTCAGCATCAATCCTTATCTTGGACCCTTGCAGATCTCGTTGGGTCGTATGGTCATCGACATTGTCAAATTCTTCTTCATCTATACTCTCGTGCTCTTTGCCTTTGCATGCGGTGAGAAAAATAAATATTCAATGAAAATGTTTCAACTTTCTAATCTATGCATTTTTACTTCCTCAGCATTAATACCATGATTAATTACTACATGTATAGTATACTATTAATATGAAATATAACTTTTACACATCAAATGAAACTTGATAAAGATAAGATATATATATCAAATATTGAACAATCGACTTCCAGATACTTTGCCGACTTTTTATATTGAGAAAATTACCCAAGATCTTCTTCTTTATGTCTATTTATGTAGGTCTAACTCAACTCTTATGGTATTTCAACGATTTGGAGAAACAAAAGTGTTATTCACTGCCTGGAGGCGAAGCTGATTGGACGAAGAACGCCGATGCTTGCATGAAATGGCGTCGCTTCCACAAGTAAGGAATTATAATTAGAATTGTTGGAATTGTGAATTCTTTGAGGAATTTAATTCTTGCAGTTCTAATGTTCTGAAGAAGATATCTTCAATATGAGTCTTTCTTGAGAGAATTTTTTTAAACTGGCTGTTGCTCAATATAATATGAACCTGAAAATGCGCTCATTCAATTATCATTTATTTTATTCGTACATATGCTCAGTAGAGGTATCCTTTTTTATGAAAATAATATAATGCATTATTTATTATTTACTTAAATTATTAGAACGAATGAAAATATAATTGTATTTAGTCTATGCTCGATTATCAGTAATATACTGACATATTTGCATGAAGTATATAATATAATTTTACGATATGCTCTCTCTCTCTCTCTCTCTCGCTCTCTCTCTCTCTCTCTCTCTCTCTCTCTCTCTCTCTCTCTCTCCTCTCTCTCTCTCTCTCTCTCTCTCTCTCTCTCTCTCTCTCTCTCTCTCTCTCAAAATGCTAACTTTTCCTCGCTGGTTACATTCCATAACAGCTCGAAAGACAATATACAACTTGTTATACATTTTCTAAGTCCTCGGCTTCTTATTTTTTTTTTCCCTACAGCCTCTTTGAATCATCTCAGTCTCTCTTTTGGGCGTCTTTCGGTATGGTGGGTTTGGAGGACTTCGAACTCACAGGCATTCGGGAGTACACAAGGTTCTGGTCAATGCTTATGTTCGGTTCTTACTCCGTTATCAACGTTATCGTCTTGCTCAACCTCCTCATCGCTATGATGTCAAGTTCTTACTCTTTCATTGTCGTAAGTATAAGAATGAGACCAGATATAAGGAATCTTGTCCTTTTTCATTACCTTTGATGGAATTCAACTCCGTAAGAGAAGAGTTATTAGGGTTCTGATGCGACCGAGGTGGATGGAATGCAACTCCTTAAGAGCTGAAGTATAATATACTTTATCTAACTTGACTAAGGGGAAAGGAATTCAAATCCATAGGCGATAAATTACAAATTTCAGATCCATCTCGACTTAGCTGGATGGGATTAAACTCCAGTGAAGATAATTAATATAATCAGATTTGAGCAGACATTTACAGTTTAATAGTAATTTTCATTAAGATTTCTAATGTTTCAAAGAAGCATGTGCTTTGTGATAAGGGAAGGTTTAAGATACAGTAACAATTGATACCATCATGGAAATCGCGGTAAAAGTTTATTTCATTAATCTGTGTCATGGAATAGCCTCTGGTTGTTAGTAAAAAAAAAAACACACACACACACAGATGAGGTGAAAAGGGAATTTATTTCATTATTTATGAACAGGAGTAAACAGAGAAACGGGAGGAATTGGTGCACCACTGGAGAAAAAATAAATGTGCAGCAAAGCTCAATGGTTGCTGCAAATTTAGATTTTTTGGGGGGGTCATGCCATCATCCATGAGTACTTTGACATGCCTCGGAAATAATTGTATTTATTTTAGGAGAATAAATATTTCAATAAATTAACTGCACTTCTCCGGAAAATTCTCATATTCTCTGTCATCATTCCAGGAACATGCTGACACTGAATGGAAATTCGCTCGTACTAAACTATGGATGTCTTACTTCGAGGAGGGAAACACTCTTCCTCCTCCATTCAACATTTTTCCAACACCCAAGAGTTTCTTGAAACTTTGTGGAAAGTCTAACAAGAAGGAGGAGCTGGTCCGTAGGATGTCATCAAGGGTAAGGTCAATGATGGTCCAAGATTTTAAGATGATTGCAACCGTCCTAGCCCTTGGTTGAAAAGGGAGTCCGTGACGTAAAACCGGAACCGGCTCTATCTCATTATAAAGAATTCGGATATTTCTTTTTATTTAGATTTATTTCTTTTTCTACAAAAAAAAATCAGAGCTAATGGTTGTGGAATTTCAATTTCATAACAAGGGTAAATAAAGAAATCTTAATTTTTGTTTCACCTTTACAGAATCTGCAAAACCATTTCATAAATTTTTCTTTTAAATGAAGAAATGAATTATTAATAATTGGTAGATGGTCATGCACAGTATAAAGAGATGACATTTTGAACAGTAAATATTACTTTAAGAAATGTCACTCTTATTTTTTGTTGTCCCTACATGCATTTCAAATTATTCCAACAGACACAGAATAGGCGCCGAAAGGCTCGTGATTACCGTTATTTGGCCGTTATGCGAGCCCTTATTTGGCGTTACGTCTGCTCTCTCCAACGACGTAACGAGGAGAGACCTGTCAACGAAGATGACATCAGTGAAGTAAAGGGTGACATCTCCTCCTTAAGGTTTGAACTTATAGATCTCTTTGGCGCCAACGGTATGGATGTCTCAATGTGTGCCAAGAAAAGTAGAGGTACGTTCTCTCTCTCTCTCTCTCTCTCTCTCTCTCTCTCTCTCTCTCTCTCTCTCTCCTCCTCTCTCTCTCTCTCTCTCTCTCTCTCTCTCGCTCTCTCTCTCTCTCTCTAATCGTATAATCGTGTTTTCGGTATTTATAAAAACACCCAATAATACATTTCACCAAATTAAGTTTCCAAGTTGTGGACCTTAGCCTCTTCAACTTTTATGAATAATATCACCAAACATATTGTCTTTGATAGCAGAATGATACAGAGAAAGCACATCAAAATCTGCATAAACTTTATTCTAATCCAATGATGGTCATATTCTATAAACTAATTTTTCTTTATATAATCCTTAAACAGCTGCTCTGGGTCGCAAAATGCGAATTTGGGAAAGACGTCTCATGCGTGACTTCCACGTGTCACCTGCTATGGGTTCCGAGTCTTCTTTAAAAGAAACAGAAAAGACCGAAAATGAGGAAAGTGCCGGTAGTAAGTTCCGACGTGCAGCTAAGATGGCCATTACCTCCAAATCAGCTAGTTTTGCATCCATCGTCGTTGCTAGTAAGAATGTCTCGTAAGTATATTTCATTTCTCCTATATTATTTGTTTAAAAAAAAAAATCCCATCAATAGTCATTGCATTTAGGTCAACTCTTGTGATATATATTCTTCCTTGTATGCAGAAAAGTGCCTTAAAAAAGCCTAAATCACAATCACAAAATTGTGTGTACCATGTCAAAGACGTCAAAATCTATATACCAGGCAAATCATAAGATAATATGTACAATTATAATCAAGCAGTCACCAAAAACAAGTCTCTATGTATAACATAATTGTAGATAACTGCTTTATAGCAATACTTATCCTTTGCAGATCTCAGATTGGGTGTGGTGACAATGAGACCCGTGAGAGTTTGCAGGTTGCTATGGAGAAAGCTCGCAGAAAAATGGAAGAAGGCACCCCTGATGGATCTCCTGGCTCATCCCGTGGATGCTCACCATTCCCGGATCTCTACACTGGACCTCATCTTCTAGATGCCATCAAGAGTTTAGACTTGAGTCCACGTGCATCCCCATCTGAAAGTCCACTACCTCCAAGAGACGGCAAATTATTGTCTCCTACTGCCAAGAAAGATGGTAGGTTTTTTAAAAAAAAGTTCTACCAAAATTGAGGCAGTTGTTGTTTCCCTTATTTTGTTCCAATTAAGCACAAAAATTCTGCATATAGAAGTCAGTAAATATATTTAATATGCAAGTGTCTAACAGAATATTGACTTTACTCATTTTTCTCCTTGATCAGGACAAGCTAAAGATTTGACCAAGCTCACTGTACCTGGACGTCGATCTCCAACAACACTTAAAAAGGGAGGTGGAGACACATCAGGCCCTGATGTTTCCCTAAATGTTCCAGCTAATGTATTCTCAAAGGAAGCTATGAAGAAGCTCCAGGATATCAAGAAAGCTGAAGCTTCTGAATCTAAGAAAGAACCACAGAAGCCTGTTGTTACTGTAACCACAGTTTCTGAGACTTCAGCTCCCAAGCCTAAGAAGGATGAAGATCATGTTCAAAAAGAGAGCCAGTCTATTAAGACATCAATTGCTCCTCAGGCCCCTAAGCCCTCAGACACAAAACCCATGGCTCCTCCTCCTCAGGTATGCAAGCCAGACCAGGAAAGTACTCCATCCGTTGTTAAACCAAGTCAAGTAAAAACCTCTGGTTTCAAGCCAATTGATGCTAAGCCTGTAAAGGAAACTGTTGCTCATGCTCCTCCAGCAAAGCTTGCTCACATAGGACGTTTTCCCTCTGGTGAAAATGTCCTTGGATCTGGGCCTGTACCTGGTAAGATTCCACCTCCAGTAGTGGCTGGACCAAGAAGAGAACCTAATTCTGAGCAAGCCATCCGCAGACCTGCCCCAGCAAGGGTTCAACAGGTTCAGCAACAAACTTTTACTGGATCTGAAGACCTTGAGAGCATGGACTTTGTACGACGACCAACAAGGTCTGTTACCAAGCAAGATTCTGGTGAAGAAAAACGTCCTAATGCTACACCAGTAATTGCAGTGACTCCATCTACACCTGCTCCTCCAGAGACTCCCGTGCATAGCGCACCACTTACTGGACAAAAAAATTTACCAATTAATAAGACAGAAATTTCTACTTCTTCTATTATAAAGCCAACAACTGATAAGGAAGCATCCTCCAAGCCAGCAGATGCACCTGTAGCTCTTAAGCCATCTGAAAAAACTGAAGCCCCAAAACCTTCAGAAAAGCAAGAATCTTTAAAGCCTGCAGAAAAAGTAGAAGCTCCCAAGCCATCTGGTAAGCCAGCAGCACCTAAACCATCAGATAAACTTGCTGCTTCCAAGCCATCAGAGAACTCTCCTTCTAGCACTCAAGAGCAGAAACCTTCCACTCCCCCAGCAGCTGCTTTTCAAGGGAATGCTAGAGCAAACCAAGCTGAACCATTAATTACTCCGAATAAACCAAAGAAGGGTAACTGGTTGTAACTTATTTGATATATTGATGCCGAAGGTATTATTCTTTAGTAGAGAAATGGTAATACTAGTTATAAAGGTAAGTACATTTTGCATCATTATTATGACATTAGTAACATAGGTGAAGTTTAGTGTAACTTTTAGACGAGTATAATAGAAACTGATCATGGAATGATCCATCAGAAAATATATGATAATATAGTCTTATCATTTCTTACCATGATATCCTAATATTTAAAAGACAATTGTGATATACTATAAGAGTGAAAAAAGTCCTTAGAATCAGTGTAAACGCAGTTAAATATATCAAACAAGTCATAATAGATAGCTGCTTCATAATATGTATATATAATGTTCTGAGCTCATGTCTTTATTAATTTTTTTTATTGATTAGAATTAATTTGATTGATTCACCTATATTTATGTTTTTCTCAATCAGAGAATTTTGTTTTAGCAGTTTATGCATTTGGCATTTTATTAATATATTACAACTACGTAATATTTAGTGGCTGATGATGGTTAGATGATATTTTATTACTATAATTATTGAAGTTTGCGGAGAGTGCACCCAGTTGCCTTTATATATATATATATATATAATATATATATATATATATATATATATATATATATATATATATATATATATATATATATATATATATATATATATATATATATATATATATATATATATATATATATATATATATATATATATATATATATATATATATATATATTATAGCATCTTATCTATGCTTTCTATGGATATACAGTAGAAAATAGATTCTGTCCTTTATTATACGAGTACATATACCGCTCATTTTAATTTCTGGAAAACCAAAATAAAAAAAAAAATAAAACACACAAATTATAGATAAACAATAAAAAATGGAAGCATGTGTATTAATGATAACGCAATAAGGTAAAGCTTATTATCATTTTTTTTTTTATGTTAAGAAGAAATTGAGGTTTTCTGCTGGACGAGATACACAACGTTTTGATTTTCTGAATTCTTCGTTCGTAAAACAATGGTAGTGATCTTTAATTATGCAGGTAAAAATGAATTTGTAAAACTGCTTCCAGGAAACAAATAAAACATCTAGATTAAGTGAAACGAGAAAGAGGAGGGGCTTGAATTTGTTATTATGTTAAAAATAAAAACAGTTCCAATAACAGTTACCCAGTTTCATGTTTCATTTATTTTCCTACTTACCCGGTATGCTCCAGTCTCTTTACCCATCTCATTGTTTACGTAAATCATGAATTGCAATTCCTTGAAAAAAAAAATATCCTTTATCAGATGAAAATTAATTTAATTTTGACATATGTCTTTACACTTATGATCACCCAAGTAATAATAATTGCTAACTGAGGAGTCTGAGATTAGTAGATGAGTCACACCTTCCTCGCGAGGTGTGTAGTGTGTGGAGAACTCTACACATAGCTAGCGCCCAAGTCTGCTTGTGACAGTAGCACACTGTGGCTAATTGATTAGTATTTAATTTGCATTTCCATACTGAAGAAGCGTTTTGTATGTATGGAGATCACAAGACTAAAGAAACGCATAAAGATAAGGTATTTGCCATTAAAGCTCGCCAGACAGTATTTCATACCACGCTAAACAAGACAGCGTGGTATACAAGTTGGTAAATGAGCTAGCAACCTAATATGGGTTTTACCATGAAAGTAATAAAAGATCCATTCCTAGTTTGGGAATGCATTGATTCCCCCCCCCCCTACTCTGTTCCCCCATGAATAGGGTAGAGAGGTGAAATAATATTAGTCTTTATTTGCGTAGAAATATGATTTCTAGTTTTCAACATAAGAATGAAGAAGAAAAGTGGCAAATGTTTTAGATGACGTCACACAATCATATATAAATGAAAATTGAGACATAAAAAACAAAACTTAGCACGAGGGTCTGCCCCTCTCGTTTTTATCTCTTACTTTACTTAATTTTCTTGCTTTTCCCTCCAATTCCCTTATATCCTTAATCCCCTCCCTTTTTTTTCATCTATCCCATCCTAAAAAAAAAAGAAAAAAAAATTGATACCGTAAGATGGATACCATACATGGTTAAGCAAACACATCAGTGAATGAAGTGAGATATTTCATTTGAATAGACGTGTCAGGGGGGAGAGTATATATATATATATATATATAATATATATATATATATATATATATATATATATATATATATATATAAATATATATATATATATATATATATATATATATATATATATATATATATATATATATATATATATATATATATATATATATATATATATATATATATATATATATATATATATATATATATATATATATATATATATATATATATATATATAAATGCTCTGTTTGACACTAAACAATTTCGTATTTAAGAAAATTGTTAATGGGATAACAAGGAGATTTTGATTGTGATTAAATTACTCTATTTAATGATAAACATAATGCACGGCCTTGAAAATAGTATTATCATTATAACTGCACTCTAGAACACTGATTTACAGTTGAATTATGTTAAATTAAAAATAATCTTTGCATGTAGTAAACAAAGATTCATGAGGACTTAACTTACTCTCCCTTCAATTATCTATCTATCTATCTATCTATCTATCTATCTCTCTCTCTCTCTCTCTCTCTCTCTCTCTCTCTCTCTCTCTCTCTCTCTCTCTCTCTCTCTCTCTCTCTCTCTCTCTCTATATATATATATATATATATATATATATATATATATATATATATATATATATATATATATATATATATATATATATATATATCTTCTATTAATCCTATACACACAATCTCCATAACAGCAATATTCTTTTTGAGTGTCATAAACTCCCTCAAACATACAAATTAATGCAACTGAACACCCACTTTTAATAGGCGCATGGATTATTCTTTGTAATTTACATTTCGCATAATGTAATTGCTATCACCTACTTTAAGCAGATGCTTCAAAGAAATCTGATGTCTTTAGTTACTGTAATTGCCTATATCAATCTGGGCTATACGTATGGCCCCTTGGCATAGTTTTTGCGTTAACTGCTGGTAGTTCCTCATACATGCACAAGTTTCATGTCAGATGTTCCAGGACATCGAACATCCTATAATCAGAGCCATAAATAGCTCCAACTCTAATAGATTATGTCTATATAAAGAGCCATAATCCCCTTTATAAGGAGGATTACCGACTCAAAGAAAAACTTTGACTCTTTGCAAGAGAAACAACAAAGGAGTCAAGTTAGAATTCTTCTTACTCCTCCTCATTTAAGCGATATTTACGAAACGTAGAACAAGTAGGAGCTATTTTGGTGCCTTTGGGGTGTAATTCCTACCTAATCAGGTAATTAGAAAATTATGATAGGTTAGGTTCGAAGTGTTTTGATAGGTACGATCTGAGGTTAGCAAGGGCATGCACTCAGGGTAACGATTACATCTGCCAAAATAAGTCCTTCGCTAGAAGGCAACTGTCCTAGCCCTTGGTAGAAAAGGGAATCTGTGACGTGAAACCGGAACTAAGCCACTTTCACACCAAAGTGGCAAGTGGCACGCCAGTTGAAAACGAGCATTCGGAAATGTATGAAACCTTTCACACAGAAGTGGCGTGACACGTTCCATGTGTCACATGCAACTTGCGTGTCACTCTGAGAATGGCACTTGGCACATGGTACGTGTCACGCCACCTCTGCGTGAAAGGATTCATATATTTCCGGATGTTCGTTTTCAACTGGCGTGCCACGTGGCATGGCACGTGAGACGTGCCACTTTGCTTTGAAAGCTGCCTTTTAGCCAATGACATATAAATTAAATTTTTTATCATTGCTGGAGTGGAGGGAGAGTCGAGATATAAGAAGAATGTGTGGAATTTGTAATGTCATAGAGAAGGCTAGGGAAGCTCGTCTGAGATACTATGGCCATGTGGTAAAAGAGGGGAGGAGGAACCAATCGGGGGAGGTAAGAATATGCCAGTGATAGGGGGAAGGAGTGTGGGGCACCAGCGGATCAGATGGATGGACGTGGTGGGGAGGGATATGGTTGAAGTTGGATTGGAGGAGGGAGATGCAAGGGATAGGAACAAGTGGAGGAAGTTGACTCGAGCGGCCGACCGTGATATTCAGTGGGTTTAATAAGGTCGAAGGAAGAAGAAGATATAAATTAAATTTTTTAAGAAGTAATAATCACACTCCTGCGGCAATGATATTTTGTCCTCCACCCCAGGAGGAGAAAAGGAAATGCTGAATAAGAGAATGAATTATGGGAAATATAGGCCTCTCAGCTCCTCACTTCGACTGAATCCACCCAATTCTTAAATAGAAATAATAAAATGTGAAGAACGAGATTAAGAGAGAGTGGAGATGAGAGTCAAAGGCCGCTCAAAACCTTATTCTGTGGTACAGTTACAAAGGCTAAGACTTGATGCTGTTGCTACTATTGATTTATTTCATTCCACATTAATTTCTCAATCAAATATTACGAAATTGCTTTAAATATTTAGTTCAGTGAATATTCTAAGAAATTCTATAATTTTAGGAAAAGACAGAAAAAAAAATATATAAAAACTTGAATATATATTTTCCAGGCAGACGTTAAGATTTTTCCACAAAATCTCATTCTTCTCTCTTTCGCGTGGAGTAAACATGGACAAGCCTGTCAAGCTCGCACGTGTAAGTTTATTGATTTCCATGCACTTTTTGGTTACATAACCTAGATATTCTAGGTAAACTTTATAAAGAAAGTGATATATTTTTCATAGAAGTCGGTACTCGTAACGGTTGGTGAATAAAGAAATACTTTGAAAAGAGTAACGGTTTGCGCCATAACGGTGTGTTGTCTGCATGTTTACGTCCTGCCTATATTTATTTTACCTGGGAACTCTATTTCTTTTAAGTAATTTATTCATGATGAAGTTTTCATGCGTTCATTCGTTTTCCAGCTTGGTTATACTCATTTGAGAAATGAGTATAACCAAGCGTAATGATATTTGGGGTACGGACGATTGCCCCTTCATATAATTAGATTATTAGAGGAGGTTAGGTTGTGAGATTAGGTTAGGTTACGTCTAGTAACTTGGCTTAAGTTGTGTTAGGAAGCCATTGAAGGATAAACTAGATTTTAAGAGGTTTACCTGCACCGTGGTTCAAGCGGTAGTGTCCGCAACTTTGAGGCGTCAGGTCGAGGGTTCGCGCCCCGTCACTGTCTGAGGTTAGCAAGGGGATGCACTCAAGGTAACGATTACATCTGCCAAAACAAGTCCTTCGCAAGAAGGCAACCGTCCTAGCCCTTAGTTGAAAAGGGAGTCCGTGACGTTAAACCGGAACAACAACAACAACAACTTGCACTGTTTCGGCACCCATTATTTAATATTTGAGACAATAGACTTAGGGGCTATTGTCCTAAGGGACAATTTCCTTACCGACTTGATATTTACCTACTGATCACAGCAGAGAGCCTCACTCGTAATTCCCCATATCGTGGTCAGCTACCTTTTCCCATGTACGTATAGCAATTCTTCATTCAGTACATAAGAACATAAGAATAGAGGACACTGCAACATGCCTACTGGCTTTAGAGTAGAAAATTACAGTCATCAGCTATTCTTACACTGAAAGAGTACTTATTCACTTCTGCAAAAATTAGTCCTGACGAAAATTCAACGTATGACATCTAGTTCAAAAGACTCCTATATTACTGTATTGCCAACTGTCAAATCCATGGTTAGGAAATTCTACTTTGTTGCTGTTATTGGTAAATTTTTGCATGCAGACCCCTACCGAGTTGATGCAACATAATATCTAAACTATAGAATAAAAATGTCAGCTATCAGTATAATTCAAGAGGGGGGGGGGGTGATCCAACCATACTTATTAAATATTATGAGTTATCTTCCCAACTGGGGTTGTGAAAGAAAAATATTTACCATTGATATATATGGTTGAATTAAGGTAAGTTAGTTCACCCTAGTTAGGGAATGAGTTGGTTTTTTATATTTTATCTTTATAAACGTGTTGGTATTGTCAAAGTAAACATTTTTATGGTACATATACATTGCATATGGAATTTTCTTTTGTTTGTGATATCTCTACTTCCCTCCCAAATCACTAATGCAGCAGAGTATAAATATTTGGGATGTTGGGTGGGGAAAAAATCCCAATTACCCCTAGCAATAAGATAATTGATATTATGCTTTCTCTTTTCTTTTTTTTTAATGTTATTTCAATTTATTTTTGTAGTATATTAGGTTATTTTAGTATACCACAGTAAGGAAAGACTCTTTTGGAGTATATTTTTCGTCAGCTAACTTGCCGGGGGTGTCAAAGTAAACATTTACTGACTTCTCTGGGGGCTTCGTCTTTATCTTTTTTCCAAATAAGGAGTAACAACTGACAGCGTGTATGGTCCAATGGTTTTTTATGTGTTTCCTGTGGTGATAATAGAGTAGGTTGGGCTAGTTAAGAGTTTTTGTATATATATATATATATATATATATATATATATATATATATATATATATATATATATATATAACTACTAATGCACATGTAATGCATATAAATTATATTGTTCTTCATGTCATATGAATAGTGCAAGTGAGTTTTGATGATATTTCAAGATGAATCTGAAAAGATTAAGTTTTTTCATGGACAAATTTCATGCTCAATGTTTGCATTGTAAGTGTAATGATATAAAAAGTTTGGTCGTTATTCCTTTGAAGTTTCCCTCTACAAATATGAGTGCATGTATTTTATATTACCAAAGACACGTGTTTAATTATATAAACCCAACAACCTTTTTAATTGGTTCAAGTTAGCTAAATATATTACTTTGTTCATTTAACATTACATATCAATCAAGATGATTATTCTTCGATCACTAATACTTGCTTAAGGCATATTCCCTCTAAATAGCTTGTGGAGTCCTCTCCTTTCTGTTTAATGTGTAATTAGAACATTAAGTATAATAAAGTTATGCAAAACTTCTCTTGATTACAACTAGGATAAAAACCTGCCAACTACCAAAGTCCATTAGTCAGCTTTAATGTTTGCTTTATGTAAGATATTGATAAAATTACCCGTGTTCACCAAAATATACTTAACCTTTTGAAAATTAAAAGAAATGAAAAGGCATAATAATATCAATTATTTCAATTGAGAATAAGCAGTCATCATCTGTCACACCTTAAATCCTCCCGCTATTTGTAAGTCACTGAGCCATTTAAATACATCTGCTTAGCTAAGGCTGCTTTTGATGTTTTCTTTACTCAATTTTTGTGTGTGGAAAAGCAGAGTTAATTTCGAGGCTGTATTGGTAACTATCAAAGTGATGACTTGAAGTGGATGTTTGCCTAACGGCAGTTTTAATCACAGTGGTCCCTCATCCTAGGCTGTCAGTTGATTCTTTAATCCCCCATTTTGTCAGAATGCCACTTGTGTAAAAGTACCTGTACACATTGCACTCAACCCATTCCCAGCTTTCCATATACTGTAAAACATGCCTAGTTTACTGTAATCTTTGAACTCAACTTGAAAACAGGGCTGTAGTTGTTACAGTGTAATATCCATAGGTATCGAGGTGAATTCTGCTCATTCCGGAGCACCAGGGTACCTTTAAAATATTTTTTTGGGGGTGGGGGATCTGGTGCTGGTGGGTTGGATATGCAAAAGGAATGGCACTTTATGCAGGCAAAAGTAATAGAAATATTTGCGATATAAGCATGCTTATTACTTAATGATATTTTTCGTACTGTGCCATACTCATATATGCATTAAAAAATGGATGTATACATTACAGTAATATGTATTTAAAAACATATTCTATTTAGGTCAACTGCCTCCTGGTAAAGCATATGTACGCCAATTCCAGTTGATGCATTGGCCTCATGCTTTTTGTATTCTTATGAAGGATCTCGTAGGATTGGGAAGGGAAGAGGAATAATTTGGGGGTTTGGTTGGATGAACATGATTTGAAGTGCGCTGAAAAATTCTTTTGAGAACATACTTGCCCATCAGCTGCCATTCTCATAAAAGACCCTACATAGATGTCATCTGCCATTTAAGGGTTCATTAAGATGGCATTATTTAGGTATGGTGAACCAGGCCATAGATACCCTAAGTTTACATGCTATCCTTCAAGTTTTTACTTTATCTTTTGAAGTTAGTTACCGTAGAGAATTTTCTAGAATTGTTTTGGAAAGTTTTTGCACATGATGTCATATCTCACTAGCCAGCAAAGTGTTCATGACTATAACAGGAGGAGGCAGGCTGCAGAGCTTCATTATACCTTGCCCTGCCCTCACTCCTAGCAGCTGTAGTGCTGCAAGAAAAAAATATTGCCAGTACCTCGATGCTTATACAAGAAAACTATATTTTATCATGATTATACAATTCTTTTGAAATTAAAGATGTTTTGATTATGACAGGTGACCAAAGTTTTGGGACGCACAGGCTCCCAGGGACAGTGTACTCAAGTCCGAGTGGAATTTTTGGACGAGTCTCATCGTTCCATCATTCGTAATGTGAAGGGACCGGTCCGTGAGGGAGACATTCTCACCCTGCTGGAATCTGAGCGAGAAGCTAGAAGATTAAGATGAATCCTTTGTCTGGAGTCTTGGTTTTGGTAAGTGTGCTTCCATAGAGCACTTCTTGATTTTTTTTTTATTGGAATAGTGAGGTTTTCCATGTATATATCTCTTCATCATATCCTGGTATATCTTCGTTGTCTTTTGATAGGACTGTAGTTCTTTTAAAACTTCCATGAAAGGGCTTTTGTATTGTACCAAAAAATACCATCATTTTTGTTGTAATCAATATTTCTTTTAATCAACTATTCAGAATAAGCGTGTAGGGAGGAAGATGTTATGCATTGTTTTTTCTTTAAATATATGCAGTTTTCCGCATACATTTCGTGCTCAATTATATATTGTATAAAGATTTGCCTAGAGTAGTATCTTGGAATAGGGATTGTGGTAGTGCAGTAAATAAAGCACTCAATCCCGTGTCTGACTCCACCGTGGGACGTTGGGAAGGATATCCAACCGTAATTCCCTAGCTGCAGCCTGTCTGTGTCTACCTCCATTTGAATGAGGGATTAATAGTGTGTTGGAATACTGACTTAAATTAAATGCTATCTTAAAATGTAAACTTGAATTTTTTTTATTTTTTGCTTTTGCAGGTATTGGAGCTGGCATTTTTTCTAGGTCAATAAATGAGTTAGAAAATAAAATCTTTAATTTTTCCTCTTTTGCACTACCAAAGTATTTGGGAAATTGTAACCATCATGTTGATGCCTTTCTAAATACTAACATGGATAAGCATCAGTATGAGAAATTTTATGTTAAAGTACTTCGTGTAGTCTATATACATATATAATTTATTCCTCTTTGCATAAAAATATGTAGTATATAAAATTGTAAAAAAAATATATGCAGTTGCTCAGTCCTTGAAAGTTTAAAAGTTGGCTCTCAGTTGAGCATTCTCTTTCCGTAACTGTTCAACTTCCAACAACAAATCTGCATTGAGAGCTTGTTGCTGTTGAAGATTCTCCAGAGTTTCCTGTATGGACAAAGAAAGATATCAGTACAGTACGTAATACCTGAGAGTAGTAATAGTATACTTTTATGCTTGTTTCAACTATGAGGATTAATGTTCTACAACGAAAAAAAATCAGTCTTTTGAAAGAAATTGGTGCTTTGGCCTACTCAGAAATGGGTATAAATATATTCAGAGGGCTCTTCACATCAAATTGAATATAGGCTACAGCTCAGTCAATCAACCCAATGTGTTAATTTTGGTATTAGCCTGAAATTATAACTAGTTACAGAAAACATGAGCAAATGCTGCAACTGCACAAACACTGCCATTGAAAATTGTCAATTGAAAGGAGCACACTAACTATATATAACAAGCTAGTGCAATATCATGCAACAAATCACAAACTTTTGCAACATAGTTGTAAGTTAATAAAGAAACATATACACCCAGCTCTTGGAATAATGCGAAGATAGGTTCTCAGAAGTGACGTGTAATGTAACGAGTCATTTTCCATAAGAAACAATGATAATGGGCATAGATACGTTTCACAACCGTACATAGACACACTATGCCAAAGATATAAGATAAGTAAAACATTTTACAAGTACATAATAAAGCAGAAAGACTTGTAGCTATTTTTAAGAGTACAAAAGATATTCTGATTTACTGTACAGCAAGCAAATTAACATACTGTACTCTATTATGCGGTGGGCAACAGGCATACACTGGGGCATGCATGGTGGCGGTGAGCACGTAAATTAAGCGGTAGAAAAGGAGGAGAATGTGGGAGAACTAATCTCTTATCTGCAGACATTTTTGCTCGCACGCTTTTTCCCTGAGATATTATATGGCAAGTTTGTTCCTAATGCTCATCCATGTACTTAGCATTTTTTCCATTCTCCAAAATATCCGATCGCATGAAGCGGTAGAAGAGGAGGAAGATGGAACGAACCTCTATCTGCAATCGTTTTTGCTGGCACGCTTTTTCCCTGACGATATTATATGGCAAGTTTGTTTGCTGTTTGTTCTTAATACTCATCCACGGACTTAGCATTTTTTCCATTATCTCCATAATATCCGATCGCATTAAGCGGTAGAAAAGGAGGAGGATGGGAGAGAATGAACCTCTGTCTGCAAATGTTTTGCCACCTCAGTATCAGCTGATGCGCTCTCCCACGCTTTTTCCCTGACGATATTATATGGCATGTTTGTTTGCTGTTCTTAATGCTCATCCACATACTTAGCATTTTTTCCATTCTCTCCATAATATCCCATCGCATTAAGCAGTAGAAGAGGAGGAGGATGTGGGAGAACGAATCTCTATCTGCAAACGTGTTGGCGCCTCCGTATCAGGTGATGCGCTCTCGCACGCTTTTTTTCTGATGATATACAAACCTTAACACAAACACAGTTAGAACAAGCGATATATCCATGTAGTATGCTGGCTAAAGACACACTGAAGAACATGGCAGTGTGGCGGAAAAGTGCCTTTGAGGCGGTCGATTATTTCTAAAATGAAACAAAATTTCCGATTTTTTTTTGCATGGGCATTATTCATGTATTTCGCATTTTTTTACTAGAATTTTTTTTGGGTGTTATTCCAATTTCGTGTATTTTAAACACGCGTAAAAAGCGAACCGAGTGTACAACATAACTAATGTGCACTACATAATACACATTCCAAATTAAGTCACCTGACTACATTACTTATAATTGTATAACAATTCCAAAGCTTTAAATCATCGGTATATTAATGCATCTATTACTAACTTAAGTGCACCTGTAGTAGGAAAAATTTTAACTACCATTGTAAGTGTTTCAGACTATTAAACGGAGTTTTTTCTTTCTTTAAAAAAAACATTAAAATTTTTTCTTTCTTTAAAAAAATATTAAAATTAAATGCATAATGACGGAGCTATGGTGAGCAATTAAAAAACTCAGTAAATATAGACTGGGTAATTTTAATCATGATATTTTTATCAAGACACATTACGCTGTTTAGAAGTATTGCTAATATGATACTGTAGAAAGCCTCACCTGTTAATCACAGCTTGAAGACTGACTTGACTAAATGATCAGATAAAAGACAAACTTGTAGTCATACTAGTAAATTATGCTACACCATAATGTTAAATAGGCAATACAAATAAATCTGTTAAGGGTCTTTTATAAGCTGTGATCCAGGTTCAGCATCACAAAGAGAGGCCTGGTTTTGAAATTTGTTCTGGTTTTGTACTGTGCATTCATTATAATGTACATTTACCATGAAAGAGAAAATAAGTGTTACATTATACATTCACATGACCATGAGAAAACACGTTGCTCATAACTGACGAGAAGAAATTCTTAAAAGGGGAAAATATTTCCATTTTAGGTACTGTACTTGAACTGAAGAAACTACAATTGAAACCTCCCACCCTTTGTCTTCTATACAATAAAATCTAAGACATTATATATGTCTATCTCCTAGAAGAAGAGAAAAGACAGAGCTGACTCACTATCTACTATCTAATCTGAAACGGATTCAAAAGGGAATTGCATTTGGCATAGACTGGATACCAAAAGAACATGTTGAAGAAATATTGCAAAAATAAGAAGGAAAATGATTAGTGGTAAAAATTACTAATTGCTGAAACAATGTAATGACCCCTGTAAGAAAGAGAATTCATTAAATATATCACAACTTTCCTGAGGTTTACACAAAAAATCTTATATTTTTTCTGAAAAATAAAATTGGAATAAAGAAGTGCATGAATAAGGTATATTGAAGGCCTTTGAGTAGTTAAAACAGTAGTTATCCTTCTAAGTTCACTGGGATATGACATTACGAATGAATAAAAGACTATAATGTCAAACCTTGAGTTGTAAATTGTGCGTGGTGATGATGTACTGCAAGTGCATCATGCGCATATTCACTTCGTCTTGAAATTCTTCGAGAACATCTGTCATGCAGTTTCTTATCAAGTCCATTTGCAAATTGGAAGCACTGTTGCCTGAAGATTCTGCAACAGGCAGTAATTCTTGTCAGTAAATTGTACATCAAGCTTCATAAATGTATTTTTAGCAATATCCTTCAAATGTGCTTAATATTAATGATACAATTATAAGAAAGCTGATAAGAACATACAGTGGGCTGAATTTTGTATGGCCTCAGAATATTTCATTCATGCTTCTGTTCCATATGTTGCAAGTCTCATTATCTGCCATGTCAATATAAAGACCCCTCATTTATTATATATCATTGCAACTAAAAATATTAAATGATTATTAGAGCTTGGTCATCTGTGTAATGGTTATACAGAAATATTAGAATGATTATGCAGGTACCATACAGTGCATTATACATAACAATACAGCATCAGTTGAAAGCTGATACAGTAGTAATGTACTGTATCTCTTCCTCCATGAAATTCTTTCATTTTTCTAAAACTACTAGATAGAAGAGGTGACAGATGGCAATGAATGATGAAGATCTGAAGCTTTATTTTTTTGTTCCAGATGTAGTTTCCCTGCTAGTATCAGCAGGACTTGGTCAAATTTAAACAAAATTATAACCTCTCACCTCCATGCAATGAAAAGAGAAGAAACGCATGTCTGTATGAGGGTTATGGGCATAAGGTGGAGTGAAGGAGAGAAAAAGGAAGGCCGCAGGTCCGAATGAAAGATAATACAGTGAAGTTATATGCGAGATAAGGGGCTAAGGGAAGAGGATATGTGAGACAGGAAAGATTGGAAAAGGCTGGCAAGGAACAGCAGTCTCATACAGAGATGGCTTAAAGCTGAAGACAAAGAATAACAACCTCTCACCTCCACACACAAGATGGTGTTCAGGTACATCTGGAGCCTTGTTGACATTAGTATTTTCAGACGTATTTTTCTCAAGTACACATCCTTTATTCAAAGGGAGAATATCTTTAACAGGTATTTCATCATTAGCACAATTTGCATTGTCTTTCGGTGAAGAAATATCAATGTTCATCTCTGGAAAATCTATTACACAGTTATTGGGACTTCTGACGAGTGAAGTGACCTTTTGTTTGGGAATATCACGTTGTTGAACTGGAGACAATGCATGCTTAGCTTGAAGTCTGTCAGATATAATGGGTTCGACATTTGCAACATCTTTTATAATTGAAAGAGAAGCAAAAGCCACTAGATTTGGATTCAGATTTTCTTTCTGAACAGATACATTTGTGGATAAAAGTTTTTTAGCTGAAGTTTGAATATTCGTTAATGAAGTCAATTTTTGCGTTAGGTCTGGGAGCATTTCTTCATCCTTCTTGTGTTCTGTGTAAGATCCATCTGGAAATAGCAATTTATTACGATACTAAACAATATATTACAGCACATACAATATATACTAAGACTGTCTGAAGAAATTATACTATTTAAAATTGACTAGCCAAATGAATTCTAAAAACAATTACTGAGAAATATCTTATTTCAAATTACAGGGCAGTTTATAAAGACAAATTTCTATTCATCTTTGAAAGTGATTTATGCACTATACAAAGAAAATTTTGGCCCGAACTGCATTATCCACAAAATCATTGATAAGTACAAGCTGAGGTATGATAGCTATTATTAGTTTTATACTGCATGTAATGACTAGTATAACCAACCAAATGTTATAATTTCTAGAATGAAAGTGCTAATCATGTAATTCATTTAATGGGGTACTGTTTCTGAAGGAATACCCACTGGTGAGAGCAAGTCTGCATTGGAAGAGAAAAAAATTACTTAAAAAAATGTAAGCACAACTCATGTATAGACACAAAGCTTAAAATAATGCATATTTAAAAGGAATCAGAAAAATTCAATTTGAAGGAGAGTTATATATTCTGAGGCTTCATGCAGCTTGTCAAGAGTTCCTCTTTAATGATGCTTCGGCCATACTCAGGAACATAGAGCTTTTAAAATAAGGGAAATAACAAGTCTTAGTCATACATTCAATAGAAGTGATGCATTTTACAGTTTATACAATGAATTTGATTAGGAGCCCATAGTAATGGGGAATTCAGAAAGTTAAGTCACCTATATTTTATCCAAAGAGATTATTACTTCCAAAAAGGGAACGGGAGAGGAGGATGGATGCATTGGAGCTCCATGGATACTATGAAAACACTTTTTTTTCCCGAGCGCCTTTTTTTCCTGTGTATCCATAAAATCCATCAAAAGCACTGCATACCTAGATCTTACGAAGGGTTGGTAAAAAATGTCTAGACTTTTTTGGAAGCATTAATATTTTTAAAGTGATTTATTCCTCTCGATGAATAGAGCATAGTAAATTTTATCAATCTATTTAAAAGGAAAAAAGTAACAATACCCTGTACTTACATTATAGGATAGAGACGGTAAGACTATAAATTGATCATCCACTTATTCTGAAGAAGTTTTTTTTTATGATGATAAGAAACGTGAATGTTGCTGTGGAAGTGATTTGCCTTGTGTCATGGGAGAAAATCCTACTTATCAGAAGGTATATTTTGTGGCACATATGACAGCTTTCTTTCAGTCTGGGGTTAAGATATTGTATTTAGAAATGACAAGACACATTTTATTCCATCCACTAGGCAAAATAAAGACTCTTGGGAGTTGTTTAATAGTTGCTGCTCCATGAAAACTGCAAAATTCGTAATTTGCAAATAAGACTGGCTCTAACTGAAATGGAATTGAATGCACACTACTTTAGGAATCTATTTTCTCTTCTGGACGTTAGTTTATGAGTAAGAGAGGTGAAGTATGATGCCTTGGCTTGGGTGCAGAAGCGTGGTGCTTTGGGGGTGAAGTGCCATGACTCCAATATCGTTTTTACTTTATCTAGCTCCCATGCTTGGTGTGGGAGACATTTTCACTGATCTTATTTTAGAATGCCCCATCATGAACTCGACAACTTGTAGGTGCCTATGTTGATACCATGACATAAGGGTTTAGCCAAGCCTGTTTTACGTGTAGTAGTGGTAATTGCTTGTAATATATTCTTTGTCAAGAACAGAAACTGTAGGAAATTCAAAGTTGTTGAAATGCTTATCATGACTGGGTTATTTTCTCTTATGAAAATGGGAAAGGTTGATCAGGCAAGAATAAACTATCTCACTATAGATTCCCTTGTGGCATTAAAATGACACTGCTTAAGGAAAAAAGAATGAACAGATCTTCTTAAAAAAAAAATCCAATTTGAGGTTGTTATCCCCACTTTTTGAGAGAGGACTGGGTGAATCAAGGCATCGTTCAAAGCTGCTCTCCTCTGGGAATCTGGAAACCAAGTGAAGTTGGAACACTATGAGATATCAGATGTCGTTCAACCTCTGAAGGACTGAAAAGTTTCTGAATAATATGCACTTAGTTTCCAGTTCTCCATTGCGGGATAATACTTGGTCCAGTGACGATTCTGACTAGAGAATGTTCTGTCAAGAAACTCTTCAGTTACATCTTTATGCCTTTAATGTGGTATGCCGAAATTGAAGGCTTCCTCTTCCTCAAGAGTAATATTAATATTAGCACTCAATGAGTTGGGCTCATGGTCTCAGCTTCCTCTTATATTGCAGTACATATATGGATAGGGGAATTCCTCCTTATTTCTTTTCTTTGTGGCGATGTATGCTACCAATAACTCCTGTAGATTAATATGGAAATAATAATCCAGATGTACTGACTAAGTTCTGGCCTCCTCCTGACTCTCTAATGTGTTTGTAAAAATGCCCAAGAAGGGTGGTGGTGGATGGAAGGAGGAGGATTCATTTGCAATGTCATAGCAGCTGTCCATTTCTCTAGGAAAAGGCTTAGATCATTTGATGTAGCCAATTTTAGTCTCCTAACTCTTTCTTCGCCTCTTGAAGTAAGGATGTGTTTTATTAGTTTAGCGTGATTTTCAAAACAGAGTACGTATATAAATTATTTACTCTTCTAGAGACTTTGGTTTCCTTTTCAGATTTCATATCACTTTTAGAATATCCTCTTAGTTTGATAGTAGCTGACTTAAAATACTGTTGGAGAGATCCCAGTAGATTCCAAGCCATCCAAAGTCTTAGGCAGATTGTAGCCATGACTTCTTGTAATTTATCAAGAACCTTCTTTCCTCTGTTTCTAGTACCCTTCATGTGGCAACTTTGCATCATTCTTCTGACATGTCGTATCATCATGACACACCCTTAAGGTCAAGGATAACCAGCCCCATACCAAATATTTATCAAAACGGTTACCTAAGTCAGTTCTTTTCCTTGTGGATGACTTTGGAAATGGACTCTCAAAGATATTTATGGGGACTAAGGCATACTCCTAAGTGCACATTTTCTTTTCATAATTCATCATAACCACGTGATATATTTAGTCTCGAATGCCTGTGGGGAAAATTCTGTCTAATTGCATCCAAAATGATGGAAAGGGGACCCGTGAGGGGAATGTGGGTAAAATTGCTTCAAATATCACTTCCCTTTAAAATAGTCACTGAATATTCCAATTACATGTCTTATCTTAACATAGGCCTCAGAAAAACAAAATCTTCCCTCTATCTTACAAATAAGAAATGGGAAATATATTAACGCTTAGTAGGACTTGCTTACTAATGAGATTCGAGACAGGAGTAACTGATAAAAAGCAGCAAGCAGAAGAGAATGAAGAGAGCCCACTAGGGTGGCAAATAATGGAGGGGCAGCATTGCCATCTGAATACTCACATGAGGGGGATTCGACCTACACAGCCTGTTAAAAGGCTTGAAATCGTGAATGTATGGCTGGAACTAATTAATGGCTGTTTCAAGAGAGGCATAGCCCCCTCCGAAGAAAAACTCTTGGTTGGATGCAGAGACAAATGAAAGTATGGAAAGATTCATCACGGAATTCTTAAAACAAAACATAAATTATAATTCAGACAAACCCTGAAGATTGACAGGAGGAACATCAGTATTTTGAGTAGACTCTCTTACTGGAGACATCATATCTGAGAATGACAAAAGAAATAATAAAAAGTTATTTTGATACAATATTATTTTTTATGATGATATGCATGTCGCATAAACCTAATTTTAAAAGCCTTCAAACTATGTTGCTGGATTAATGTCAACAGCTTCAGTTCCATAGGAATAAATCTTCACTCTACGAATGCCCCTTATTAACTAAATGAAGTCATGCAATTGCACGTAAATAACTTATATTAATCTGATGGTGACAGAAATATTAATTTATATGTAGCCTATTACTAGAATATAACTTATTAGACTTTCAAAGGTAGTGTTATCATATAAAATATGGGCACCGCAAGTGCATTTTCTTTGACATATGAGAGAGAGAGATTGTTTGTGATACTGGCTAGTGCTGCTCTAATATCAGAATATCCATACAATATTATATGAATGTAGTTCTTTCGATAATACCATCAAAATAAAGGAAAATGCAATAAATATCCCTGTTAAAAAGCTAGTTTTTACATCTCTTTGATATTTATTTGAAAGGGTCTCCAGACATAGATATTAAGATATGAATAATTCCTTCAGTGATATAATAAGTTGGTGAAGTGTTTGCTTGAATATTGCTCATCAGGTTTAATTCCCGTATTCCTTCTGTCCATTACCAACAGTATCTATCCTTTCTGTTTTATTTTTTTACATTTGATGGAAATGATAACATATAATGTATTTAAAGTGACAGTTTCAGAACATTATAAGAGAGGCAGTGAGGTGCATTTTCATATACCCTACACTATGTTTATGACTTTTACAAAGCTTTCATTTATATCTGTAGACTAAGTGTACCAAGGTGCTAAAATGTAAATCTAGCCTGTTTCTCGTTAATTTCTAACACACAGCTTGAAAATCTCTCAAACTTCCATCGTACCTTATAAAATGTCTAAAAATTATGTAAAGAAAATGATAATTAGCTTATTACGAAGCATGGTGAGATACTGGAAATCAAAGCAGCCGGTTGAAATAATATCAGAATTCTAAAGCAAAAATGAAACTGAAAAGGTTGATTCAATATATAAGAACAATATAAAGTTTAAATTTAAATTTTACAGAGTTGCTCCCTCTTTTCTAAGAACAAACATTAAGGTTTTTCTTGATTCACACAATCAGTACAACAGAGCACTAAAGTTGCAAGAGCAAACATATAGAGGATAGTGGAATACATCTCATAGTAAGCAGTAGTGTATAAATACTGAATAAAGCTATCAATTTCTTCACTGTAAAATGCAGTGATAACAGTACCAATGTCTTGACTCAGAAAACAATGACAAACCACAAATTGTTTTACCCAATATAAATATATCATTTAAAATTAGAACTCATATACGTATATAAGGTTTTCATACAGTATTACTAATGCTATGGTTGATTCTCTATATGGTGTATCAGTGAAAACTTAATGTGCAGTATTTTGTTAAAAAATCACTATTACAAGTTAACCTGGTATTGGGCATGCATGAACATCTATATCAATACCCCTACAATTAAAAAATTCTTTATGCATTTGTTTAAATAATTTTCCGACCTAAACTACACCTTACCCTACCATCATAAATATTATGCATTAAAGAATATCTTAACAAGATATAATATTAGACTATCTAAACAAGATACAGCCCATATCTTACCATCACAAAGATTCGCCAGGTCTTTCTTTGATGATAGTGCTAAAATACCATCTCTACATTCCACGTCATCAAATCGAACAGGAGACAAGACATCTTCCAACACAAAATTATTTCCAAGTTTTTGTTTACCATGATCAATATTATCCTGCTGGAGAAAAATATCTACAGTTATGTATTATTGTGGTGGATATATAGATACAATATTAGAGACTTAAAAGCGACACTTGGAATATTATTTCCATCAGTTTACAATAATGTAATTTAATTATTAGAGAGCATCATGAAATTGGTTTTAACAACATCCCACAAAAGGAAGGGTCCTCCTCATAAAATAATTTGCGTAACAAGCAGGTTTCACAAAATAAAATTTGTAAATTTTTCCAAATCCTGCTTGTAATTTTGTTATTTTCCATTACATAATTACTGACATGGGACAACAGTTATGACATTTTTATTATTCTTGAATATATTATCTTAACATAGTTGTTGGAGGAGTTCCTATTGGCAGTTTTAATGACTATATGACAAAAATTTCACAAGAGACACTGAATGCTTCTCTGTTTACACTGACACTGAATGCTTCTCTGTTTACACTGATTTTACAGTAATAAGCTTGCTTGAGGACCTTGGTAATGCAGTAGCTTAAACACTTGACTCTTGAAGTGAAAAACTCATGCATGAGCCCACCATGGGTCATTAGGAAGGGCATCCAGCCTAAATACCTCAACTTCAACATATCTGCATCCTTCCCCATTCAAATGGGGGTTAATATATTCTGAATGTATGAAGTATTATTGGTGCATGTGGTTATAAATGGTGCAGTTTTCCATAATCGCTCCCTGGGTTGCTGTCTATGGCTAAGAGTCTTTAAAAAATGTCCACTGTAGAAATATTGTGTTACTGTGTGTTGTGTTAAGACATGCTGTAATCGCCCCGGTAACCAAAGCCTCTCCCAGGGTCTTGTGCCCCATGGGGGGCAGGGGTTGGTTGTGGCAGTTTAGCCTCTTTTGCAGCTTCTCTACCAGGTTCGAAATGAAGAGGTTATTGCTATAGCTTTGAAAGAAAGATTGGAACACTGAACAAATAGAACACGATGGTTATAGCCCATATCATATTGGACTGAAGGAATAGTGCACAATAATTATTGCTTAATCAATCTAATTTAGGAGGATAAAGAGATGAACAAGTAACAAAGTTCTAATTATTTATGAATAAATAAGTGCCTCATGCCACCCCAAATGCTGCCTGTAATTACGCCACCAAGTCTTACAGCCAAGCACCAGTGGCCTTTACATGTACAATGTTAAGATATTTTCTATTATAATATTATATCACTGAAAACTGCGGTTATAAGTTGACGATGCCTGTCTATTTATTCCCTACAAGTTATATGAAGCAACTAAGAAGATTAAGAGGGATATTCCAAGAAAACAAATGTCAGAAGAGGCAAGCATGGACAGAATATATTACCTACCTCAATTCTAGTACAACTGTGAAAATGTTGCTGCCTCTGGAAATATATAGGACCTCACGTTCAAAAAATTGTGATTGTATCTATAAAAATAAAAGAATCAAACTTACATTCTGAAAAGTCTCTGTAGATCTGACTGGAGATAAAATGGAATGCATATCTGATTGTGAAGACTCAGCAGCTGGCATGCCAAAAGGATGGGCAGTGCTACTTGGGACAGAAGGTATGGGAACTATTGTAGCTGGAGTTCCCTGAGGAGGTCTGCATAAAGGAAAAAAATGAGGTCTAGATCAGTTATATATATGAGACATTTTCATACACTATGGTGCTACTATCATACAACATTGGGAATAGCAATAATCAAATATCTATATTCCATGTAGTGTATTCAGCAGGGTTCATTACAGTAATCAATTATCTTTTTAATGAAATTGTAAAATCTTTAAAACTGCTTATTAACAAATATGTACCATAGTCTGAATGCTTTTCTGGAGAATTCAAAATAACGTATGATATACCGTACACAGAGGAACCCTGTTATCTACTTATATTAATACATTTTTCCAAGCAAAAATTGTAAATTCCAACTGTATATTACCACTTACTTGGATGCTGCAACTGATGAGGCTTTAGGTTTCTTTATGGATTTAAAGTTTGATGCACTTACTTCATTGGATGCCACCTTTGACTGTGAAGACAATAATAATATTATAAAAGGGCATTAAATTTCAAATATGCATATCTTATGCATGTAAAGAAATGTCCATTAAGTAACACAGTTGTATATACTGTGGACTCTTATTGTACGAGTCCACAATATTTCTAAACTTTTTCCTCTAATAAATAGTTTAATTCACAACACGATTGTCTGATGCACTTACGTGTTTTGGTGCAGGTTGTAGAAGAATACTAGTCACAGCCTTATTATGAGCAGCAAGAGTTGCTAAAGGTAAGCGTACATTACGGAGGTCGTGAATAAATACTTCCCCCGTCATAGCACCTAGAGCAATGTGTTGACCACCAGGGAGAAAGGCGGCACTGCTTAAAGGCTCAGAGCTTTTATGATCTAGAACCTGTCTATTGAAACATAAGAAAAAAAATGCTGTCATTAGGCTTTTTCTTCAGACAACACCCAAGGAAACAATGTAGTTTTTCCATAGCAGTCTGCTTAATCCAATCAATTACCACTTGAGATGACAAGAAGGAAGGTAATAATACATACATTATGGTCTTATATTCTGTTTTAAACAGAAAATTTTAAAGTCTGCCAACTTCCATTCAAAACTGATCGAATTAGAAAAATAATCAGTATTTCAGAACTGCAATTAGTAAATGCTTAAAACATGTCATGCAACCATATATCCACTTTCAAAAAAAGTGAATAAAAAAAAGAAGATATTAAATAACTAATATATCTTTTTTTTTTTTTTTTTTTTTTAAGAGTGACACCGGGACAGGCAGAAACTGCCCTCATCAATATAGGCCCGGCCACGAGAAAATACCAAGACGAAGGAAAAGAAAAAGGTTAAGGGCATGGCAGAGATGAGGTAATGTTGCACAAAGGAAACGACAGACAGAAAAAACAGTCAAACTACAGAGGACCCAGAGATATGGAGGACTAGGCTCTGAGATGACAATAGATCTGCTTTTTGAAGGATGAAAGGTCATAAGAATTAGGAAAGACAGAAGGAGGAAGAGAGTTCCAGAGTCTGGAGATAGATGGGAAGAAGCAGTCGTTGCACCGACCAAGCCGCGAGCTACAAATCTCCACACAGTACCTGTGAGATGAGTTATGCGAGTGTTATGCAGCCTCGGTAGTGGAGGAGGGATGCAACTCGCCAACTCATCAGAGCAGCGATGTAAGTAGTAGCGATAGAAAAGCGAAAGGGAAGATACCTTACGGCAAAGAGAGAGAGAATCTAGGTTAGAAGTAAGAGAAGGATCATTAATGAGTCTGACTGCCTTAGATTCAACCCTATCAAGAAGATAAGTAAAGGAAGAAGCACCCCAGATGTGAGAGCAGTATTCTAAGCAGGGGTGGATATGACCTTTGTAAATTTTAAGTAACTGCAATGAGGAAAAGTAATGACGAACGAAACAAAACCCCCAATTTTTTAGATGAAGATTTAGAAATTTGGATTATGTGATTCCTCCAAGACAAGTTAGAGGCTATATGGATTCCTAATATGTTGATAGAGTTAAGAGGGTAAATTTCATTAGTTTCAAAGACAATAGGGTTATCAGGAGGAAAAGAAGATAAAGAGATAGCCGGAAACTGTGTCTTGGAGGCATTGAATTTAACTAAATTTTGAGCGCCCCATTCAGATACTCTTCAAATCGGAGTTAAGAGTAGAAGAAAGAGTGATACGAAATTGATTACGAGTAACAGATGAAGGTTGTGAAGAAAAGGCAGAGGAAAAGTGAAGGGTAGAATCATCAGCAAAGGCATGAAGAAAAGAGGAAGATGGGGATTGTAGATCATTGATGAAGAGAAGGAAGAGAGTAGGTGAAAGAACAGAGCCCTGTGGAACACCACTGGTAACAGAGAAAGGGCTAGATGTCGCGCCATCAACAACTACAGATATCGAACGGTCAGTAAGAAAACTGGAAATCAGAGAACAGAAAGAAGGGGTAAAGCCATAGGCAGGGAGTTTGGCCAACAGAGCCATGTGCCAGACTTTGTCAAAAGCCTTAGAAATATCAAGGGCGGCGACAAAGGATTCCCCATAGTTCCTCAGAGAAGATGACCATACATGAATAAGATAGGACAGAAGATCACCAGTGGATCTTGCCTTGCGGAAGCCGTACTGGTGATCGGAGATAAGTGAGTTGGATTCAAGGCGTTTCAAGAAGTGAGCATTGAGAAAAGTTTCGAAAACTTTAGCAATAGAGGAGGTTAGGGCAATAAGTCGGTAGTTAGAAGGAATAGAGCAGTCACCCTTCTTAGGAACAGGTTGAACTAGAGCATACTTCCAAGATGAAGGAAAGATACTGGTTGACAGAATGAGGCGAAAAAGACGACAAAGCACGGGAGCCAGTTCATCTACAAACTCCTTAAGGAACCTTGCAGGGATACCATCTAACAAGCTTTACATATAAATCAGGGATACAGTACTAATAAAGAAATAACAATGCACGCATTCACTTACTTTTTACTTTGAATGTTATAACATATCAGTTTCTTATCATATCCAACAGATATCATGAGAATTTCATTTATTGGAGAAAAGGCGAGAGAGGACACTGGCGCAGCATGAACATTCTTAAATACATGAAGCGTTTTACACGCGTGACTATCAAACAGTGCCAGCGAACCACCATCGGTACGGCAGCCCAAAAGAGATTTCTTAACATGACAATAAACAACTTCTGTTATCACCTAAATATAAGAAAGATATATTAGTTATAAATACAGAACACATTAATTTTTATTCTAATTTATAAAAACCTTCTGTCATGACTTAAAATACTTTCAACCTTAGAATATGATGAGGAAACAACAAATACAACATAAGAATATGAGAGATAATTATGATGCTTTTGAACCATAACAAAAATATTACCATAATTTGTTATAAATTTTTCCTATACAGTGCTAATATATGTTTTTTTTCTGAATGGCATAAAAAATTCAAAATAGTTTTATTTTTCTCTAATACCATATTTTCTGTAAAAAAAAAAGAAAATTATATATATATATATATATATATATATATATATATATATATATATATATATATATATATATATATATATATATATATATATATATACTATATATATATATATATATATATATATATATATATATATATATATATATATATATATATATATATATATATATATACAGTGATCCTTCGTTTATCGCGAGGGTTAGGTTCCGGGACCCGTCGCGATAGGTGATTTTCGCGAAGTAGGAACACCTTAAAAAAAATAATAATAAATTTATTTTTTATTTTTTTATTATTGCGACACCAAGATGGACCAAAAAATTATAAAATAAAACAGCCTTTATCAGGCTGTAAAGAGAAACAGATGGAGAGTGTAATGACCTGTCAGATGTGAAGGGAATATAAAAGATGTGTAATGAATATCCAGCTCTCTGCTGGGTTTTAATAGACCTCTGCATTACTCTCATGATGTCTATTCCAAAAATTCTCCTTAGATCTTATTATTATTTTTAACAATAATTTTCCTTTGATGATGACTGTGGAGATTATTATTATTAATATTATTAATATGATTATTATTACGAATTTGTAATTAAACCATTATTTTTACAATAAATAATGTAGTTTTGGTTGAATGAACAAGAGTTAATTAAAGATGTCTCTCTCTCTCTCCAACATTCTATTCTACCCAACCCCCCACACTCTCTTTGTCCAGCCAACTAGGGAGGGGAACTGTACACAGTTATTAAAGTAAATAAACCAACAGATGTACAAATAATGATGAGCCCTTAATAATAATAATAATGATGATGATAATAATCTCCACAATCATCATCAAAGGAAAATTATTGTTGCCAATAATAATAATAATAAGAGCTAAGGAGAATTATTGGAACAGACATCATGAAAGTAATGCAGAGGTATATTAAAACCCAGCAGAGAGCTGAAGATTCATTACACATCTTTTATAATCCCTTCACATCTGACAGGTCATTACACTCTCCATCTCTGTTTCTCTTTACAGCCTCATAAAGGCTGTTTTATTTTATAATTTTTTGGCCCATTCTGGTGTGTGTGTGTGTGTAAAAAAAAAAAAAAAAAAGAGAGAGAGAGAGAGAGAGAGAGGGGGGGGATACAGTGAATTCGCGAGAGGTGAATCGCGATAGAGCGAGGGATTACTGTGTATATTTATATATATATATATATATATATATATATATATATATATATATATATATATATATATATATATATATATATATATATATATATATATATATATATATATATATGAAAATATTTTGGGGCCGGAGGTATAAGACCTCTACCCAAGTATGCCATACATTTTATCCAAGGAAACTATATGAGTAGGGAATCTGTGGTTATTGGCGATTTTATTTTTCTGGATCTAATTTTCTGTTGTAAAATCCAGGAGAAAATATTAAAAAGTTTATTTGATGTTAATACGTATGTTTGTTTTTAAAAGGAACTTGGATATTTGGCCATAAAATCTTCCACATATCTGACATGGACATGTAGCTTGGGGAAAAAAGGGATGATAACAGACATCTCTTAATGGAAAGTAGACGACGCACAAAGCTTGGAAACATGCGATTGGAGTGGAATTCAGTCTCCCAGAAAATCCAAAAACCAACAGGTCACAAAGTGGGGGAAAATTTTTCCATTTCTCTCAATTATATATACAGAACATGAAAAACTTCCAGTGCATTTGATATTCAAATAGGAAATTCCCAAACTTCAGTAGCTTCATAACCAAACACTAATTTTCCCTGGATTATTCTAAATACATCACATGGAGTAGTGCAAGTAATACAGTATATACACACACCTGTTTATCAAAAATCTTATGTGGACCAGTAATGGAGTTGTTCATTAGAGAGAGTAAATGGAGGCATCCTCTAGAAGCTGCCGCAATGTGGGAGTCATTGTGAGTGAAGGCAATGTTTGAGATGGAGGAATCTGAGACCTGAACATTAAATGGAATAAGACAATAAAAACCACTGGCTTGCAAATAGGTTCAAGGGATGTAAGTTATTACACTTCTAAGAACTAATGACAATACTTGAATCAGATTTAAAATGATCTTTAAAGCATATCAGTAAACGAAGTATCAAAAGTAAATGTTATATATAACTAGTTCCAACAAGTATAAGAGAGAGAGTTTAGCATGTTTGAAAAAATATTGCCATTAATATTCCCGATCAAACTTACCGTAAAAGCTTTCTTTTGTGATTTGGACTTCAAGTTCCAAAGCACCACAGTACCATCTTTGTTTCCCACTCCAAAGTAGTTTGATGAGCGGTTGGAAAACTGGAGACATGATGGGGAATCCTGGAAGACAGAAATAACTAAAAGAAATAAGATATTTTGCAACTTAGGTATTACAGTACCAATTTACATTCCCTAGTGCTTCTTGGCTCTTGATTATAATCTCTTTATACAAAGATGACTTCACTACCCTCATATCCTACTGGGTGCCACACTTATTTTGAACATTAGAAACAAGAATCGTCTTATTATGTCTGTATATGAAAGGTCAATAGGATATATGCAAGTACAAATAAGTTACCAACTTTTTTAAATGATAAAGGAAACTTCCACAACTTGAAAGAAGTTGAGACCATGTCACTACTTCTCTACTCCTCAGTTACACATATGGTTTAAAGTAACCCTATGCTTGAATACAGCAAAATTCCATAATTAACATATAGCCAAAATAAGTAAACAATATAGTATGCATCAAAAACACTAAATATTTGATGCTAATGCTTGTCTCATAGAGCCAAAGTCTACTAAATTTTCATTAACATGAAAAATCTGCCTTAAAACATACCATGCTTCTTACAACACCAATGTTAGCTGTTGATTTGGCATTGACTGCTAACAGCGTAATCTCGGGCACACTCTCGCCTAAGAATGCAATACATTGACCATTTTGACTCCATGATATGTCCGTAACACATCCTGCACACAAAAGATAATAAAATAAATGATCAATATGCCTTTATTTCCACAGAATATACAGTAGGTATCCCTACAAAATACATGCAATACAAGAGTTAGCATGTAAAAACATCACATCTTAACATATTTTCTACAGCGTAAGAACATACAAGTACAAAGCATTGTTTATCAGTTATTAAGTAAAAGTGCTCTCAGATTCTCTTTGATTGCTGATTTCTATTTTTCTTACGGTTTCTGGCAGTGTCTTCCAGAGCTTTGGATCTTGAGAAACAGGGCTTTGTGTGAAAATTTTGTTCTTGTTCTTGGAATCACGAGATTTTGTGAGTGCCAAGGGATTCTCTCCAAAGAACTGCCGACAGCATTAATCTGCATTACCCATTCTGATATAATACTTCTCATATAGTTGTACATGACAGCACCACGTCAAATTTTATTTGGTCTGCAACTATAAGACATTCTGACTGCCTAATAAATAGTATTGCCCTGTCACACTATTTGCCATGACCAACAGCGATTCTGGCAGCAAATTTTGTATGTTTTGAACCTTGCTTAACAGACTTTCATTACATCCGCTTCATATCATGAAGCAATAGGATATGAAGCTAAGAGCTAGAACCACTACTATTATTTTCCTGCTGTGGATCTCAAATATACTTTTACTTAAAGTTCAGAAGAGCATACCATCTGCTTTAATACAAATACTTTCGACATTAGATTCAAGGGCTACATGTTTCGTATATAAACAAAACGAGGTTTTGAACAATAAAAAACGAGGTTTCGTACAATAGAGAACGAAATATCGCAAAATAGAAAATTTCAATAAATTGAACTTTTGTTTAGGAAATAAAATACCACGATATTATTAGTTGTTTATCAAAAAACTCCATTTTAGTATGTCACGTGATTTTGCGCATAAATTATGTTAACTACTGGTCGGACCAGTTCGTTTTTCCGATGAGTTTCGATGTGGAAAAATGGGGGTGCTGTTGGGTATTTCGGCGTATATTTGGCGGTAAAGTGCATTTTAGTTTGTCTTTATTTATTCATTTTTAAATTCATTCTAGATGCATATATTTGTATTAATACTTACCTATATATTTCATTTTTCAAATCCTGATTAATCTTACACTTTAAGTATGTTTCAACTGTGACTGATAAGTAACACAGGAGATCTAAAGATTTTGATATCTTTGAAGTGAAAGATTAAGGGCCGTTTATTTAGCACTTGACCTCGCTATACATTAATCCTAACCTAACCTCATAACGATATGTTTTTGTATATAATTATGTTTATATGTATATTTTAAAATAAAATTACTTTTTAATTAATATTTGACTTTTGATTTTTTTCTTTTAACGTTTTAGGAACCCCCAAAATGGGCCTCCAGCACTAGTATACCAAACACATTAGAGAGTGGAACAAGTACCACTTTATTAGCAATAATTAATGAATTGGCTCATAATCAATTTAAAAAAAAAAATCTATGCACGAATCCTCGTCCGATTTTATATACGAAACGTCGTTCTCTGTACGAAACCTCGTTTTTGTTTCTGAGTACGAGACCTCGTGTCCTCAGATTCAAGTGATAAATGACTGTAAATAATAAGACTTAGCATCAGGTTCCAAACAGGTCTAACATGAGAGAGCCCTACTTAAACTTCTAGGTCTCTGCGTATGTGACTGAAATAGGGTCTTGATCCAATAAATATAAGTGAGATTTACTTGCATTTACCCTTCATCCATTTCTTGTAGAAAATTGTACCAGGCAGGCCACTGCTAGAGTGAAGTGTGCTGGATATACAAATTATATTACCCATAATATTTAAAGATTGCTATATCCTTGAACTTGATAAAGGTATATATACATATATTTAAGAACAAAAGTCCATGAGAGATATTTACCATTGAGAGATTGAATTTCTTGATGCTGTTTATAATTCTGAGCATCCCATAACTTTATCGAATTCCCAGCAGTGGCAAACATTGCTCTGGTTGTAAAGCTGGGGGAGTATAATAAATCTATTAGTGACAAAAACGGTACATTCCAACAGAATTAAAGTTAAATTCACA
>JAXCGZ010007602.1:90000-117500 GCA_037179515.1 Halocaridina rubra
AGCTAAACTTCTAATATAGTAAATTTAACAGGTCGACTGAATGACAATTATAATAAGAGATAATGGACTTTATTAATACAAACAATGATAATGTGTTCTACTTATTAAGTGTTTAAATATTGCATAGCTGTGACATACAATGATAGTTCGTAAAATGTTTATACAGCATAAACAGTACATTGGAGCAAATAAGTGTCGTCAAGATATTCAATCATTCTGCAGAAAGAAAGAACAGCCACAACTCAAAAATGAACTGCCATTTAAGCAGACAGATGAGTAAAATTTTACTTGATAACAATTTTCAGAATAAAGGATTTTGATATAATATGGACACTAGTCAAATACTTTTTAAATTGCTGCTTAGACTAAAAAAAGAATAAATTTGGCCAGAGTTAAATACAAAGACAATGTATAATTGCAGCATAATTAAATGATAAACTTATGACATGGAATAACATATGCTACGAATTAAATGGAATTATAAAGGGTAAAGTGCTTCAAACCATCCAGGGTAGCAAAAGGCAGCAGAGTTAATAGCCTCTTTAACTCTCTACATATGATACAAGGAAAATCTTTCAGAAGTGTAAATGCTGCACATATGCAGATAAATATACCTATGGTACATAAGAAAGCATAAAAATGTTTTTATGCAAAATTACACCATCTAAGCCACTCTAGACATTTTCTATGATCAAAGGTTTGATGATTTAAACATACTATACATACTAGACACAGTTCTCTATATGTATTACTTTATATGGAAGTACATTAGGATAAATCTATTATGCATTTGCAGTGTTACATTTAATATTAGTGCATGGGCTACAAATACTCTATATCAGGAAGCTTCATTATAGTAACATACAATTCTATTAGCGGAATATTTTCTATTTGAGAAATTGTCACTCAAAGAATGTTTGAAAGGAGTGCAAAAAGAAATAGCTAAGAAATATATCAATACTTTGCAACTGACTAAACAGAAAACAATAGGAATTGAGGGAATTGGTGTAGATAATATGAAAGAATATAAATGATCCCTATCGTTGGAGATTAAATATCAAGCTATATAACTACACTTCTCTACTCCAAAACTCTTTCAAGAAATTTAAGTGATTGAGAATGCTTGATGATACCTAAGTAAGTAGTGGCTGAAGAGGGAAAATAATATCCTTATATATCTAGTAAGTTGCAGATGACTCAAAGGTACCTAAAAAGGATAGCTCTGGTCATGGGGGAGAGAGAATTCCACAGTCAACTTTTGGGGAATTTCTCAATCTATCATATCTCTGTCAGATCATATGAGCAATATACATTCTCATTATGCGTATTACAAAAGATGTACATGTGGAGAGGTTTCTTTATGGTTTGCTTGCCATATATGAGTTTTCTTAATGAAATTCAATGGAAGTCATCAACAAAGTATAAAAGAAAAATTAGAGAACATATAATACAGAGCTCAAGGCAAAACCAGGACTGAAAACTACACAGAAACTCTTACAATTTCCACAGCTTATATATTATTCTAGGGTGTTTTCAGTGCAATTTACTAAGGCGTTCCAGGAACTATTCACTAAAATTGATGGTATGCTTCAACTGGATAATGCATGAAGTAATAAAAAAGAATTTATCTAAAGTATATGTATATACTGTATATAGAAAACATTACAAGGATTTGGGGTGCAAGTGCTGGCAAGCCTCCTCTCCCTGAAATTCTATCCTGGGCACATTGCAACTGAATGGGGGGAGGAAATGACTGGAACATTATGATGCAGCTCTGCTGCCTCAGCAAAATTACAATTAGGACTCCCCTGTAGGCATCACTAAGATATGAGGGAACATTTAAAATCTGTGAATGGTAAGTTTTATATACCCTGAAGGAAGGACCCTGCTGGCTTCTTGCTCATTGTTTGCTAACAATGTGCAGATAGTAATTAGACCTTTGTGGGGTATTCTGGTCGTCTTCATCTCTTTATAGACTGCTAACTACTAAAACAACCAATAAATACAGTAATCTCTTTCAAAGACATTTACAAACTTAACTACTAAGAAATATCGCAAGCGAAAGTTCTACCACAAGTGTTGTATACATACTGTACTATCTTATTATCATCCTAATATTAACTAAAGGGTTAGAACCAGATGTTTATATCACATCTCTCATAAAAAAAGATATGAATTGCACTTTCTTAAAAAAACAAACTTATTTATCTATGATGAAAAAAGAAACATATTATCAAGGCCTTTTATTCTTAAAACAAATACAAATACTTAAATCTCAAAAAGCACCTTATTTTCATGAACATTTTCTAAACCAGTATTGATAAGGGAGGTACAGTATATCAACACCTTATATAATTACTTATACAAACATACCATTCTAAGCATGCATATCATATTCAATATGCCCATACAAAATAATTACTAAACAGATCATATGAATACACATTTAATCAAGTTATAACTGTTTTAAAGTGAAGTTTTATTTTAAAACCACCCGCTTCTATAACACCCCATATCATATATTAAATGTCAATCAATTCCTATTCAATCCAAGATGTACTGCATCTTTCATACTCGGAAATATGTTGGATGTCATTATTGTTTTTCAATATAAACACATATACATGTATTACTGACAAGAGTGCAGATAAGTTATCAGCTACCTTATCAAATTTTTATTCAAAAACTGTTGCCTTACGGCTATATAGTAATGATCATTGTTCTCCCAATGAGTAGTAAGAAATGAAGAGGATAATGCTAGAGGCAGGCAGTTCCTCCATCCTGCTTTTTTCCAATAAACCACGAAAGAAACGAGTGAGGATGATCTAGAAGAATGAAGCCCAACTTTTCGTTCGGGTTGTGGAATAAATATATCAGCTGAACAGGGACTGAACGTTATATACTGTTACAAAACAGACTTGCATAGATTTAAGATAAAAGACGGAACAGGCAATATTAAAGTAGTATGTACATACAAATCCAAATTTCTATTTATGTGAACTAAAAAGGCAAGAATATATAACACAAAAACCTCATGCTGAGAGACTACATAAAAACTACTCATTCCAAGAAAAACATTTTTACATCTGTACTATGTATGATGAAAACAAGAAAAAAATCATATGAAAAATGTGTAATACATAAAGGTGTAATATTGCCAGTACCCATGTGCATCAATACACATACAGGGTGTTTTTTTTATAAAACGAGTGTGAAAAGAAAGAAAGAAAAAAAAAAAAAATATATATATATATATATATATATATATATATATATATATATATATATATATATATATATATATATATATATATATATATATCAGATACAGTTTAAAATGCCAGCCTTAAAATATCTGTACTAAATTATAAAAATTTAATATTAATATTTGTGTTTAAATGTTCTTTATAAATGACTTTTATCACAGACAATTTCAACTGAAAGCTTATATTGCCTTCTACACATGGCTCAAGAAGCAAGACTATGATATTACTTCTACATTCCAGATAATACTCGTAGACCTAGGGTTGAGAAAAAAAGTGGGAAAATAAGGTAATCTTGTACATTTCAGTTTTCAACTTTACAATTTTTGTACAAATGAAGACCTAGAAATTAATTTGCTTATATATTATAAACAAGCTGCCCATGTAGATCATAATCTCATAAACAGAACATAGGAATTCATCATATCAGAAGCACAAACAAAAATTTATTCTGGAAAACTTTCATTGACTGAGTGAGAGATTTATGAAATATTTAAACCAAGTCTACATAAGCTACCATTGCCCTAAGGGAAGATTTTGTCCAGGATTTTATAGAACGTACCACCTAACCTTCTCCAAGTCTAGCAACAAGACTAGGAAATCCCCAAAATCCATTACCATTACTAAATTGATTATTATTATTCATTCTGGTGAGTACAGTTTAATAAAATGTGCTCCCAAAAATTTGTCACAAGTCTTATTGTCAAAAAAAATGACAGAACATCTTTCTTTTTATGATTGTAACACCAGCCTGGGTAAAAAAAATTGCCCTAATTGGGCCTAGGCACCAAGAAAACGGGAAAAAAGAGAAGAGAAACAAAATGGGAAGTGTTGTGACTTGTCAGATGTGAAGGAGTAAGAAATGTGTAATGAATATGACAGAGTATTCAGTGTCTAGGCATAGGAAAAGGGCTGTAACTGAAGGAGGCCCTAAACATCGAGCTGTTCTGGCTAGTCCTATTGAAGTCCATAGTCTTCAGTTGTAGCAATGCAATGGGCGGCTGGTGCCATGGGCCAACCTTGAGAACTATACATTTACCTGTGTGACAAGTTTAACAAAGAAAAACTTTGAAAGCATAAGAGAAGATGAGTACATTAGTGACCATAAATGATACTGATTTTGTGATAAATCGTAATAATAAAAATTTTACTTGTATTTTCATTTACACTTAAAATATGTCATACTAAACCAGAAATATATACCAAAGTGCATAGATAAACAAACAGGAGTCAAGCAATGATATATGAATTTGTTTATCTTAATTTCCAAGATCAGCACACTGACTAAAATTCCTTGAATTTTATAGTCTTCTGCTTTAAATTTGAATATTTTCGTTTACAGTTGTATTACTGTTAAATAAATAAGCAGGTCTACATATATATATATATATATATATATATATATATATATATATATATATATATATATATATATATATATATATATATATATATATATATATATATATATGTGTGTGTGTGTAGACCTACTCATTATATTGAACAGTAATACAACTGTATCGAAAATATTCAGATATTCAGACTTAAAATAGAAGCACAAAAACAAAAAAAGGGGGAGAATATTATCATAACAGTTTAAACACTTTCTGACATAAGAAAGATTTATAAATATTTTTAACCACTTAAGAGCTGGAAACATCATCAGCTAAGAGTTGCGATCATCTATTAACCATTATTCACAAGAATAAATCTAACATACAAGTATGAAGAGTAAGGAATTCTCTCAAATATTCTTAACTACCAGCCTTACAATGACTCTGAAACATAAATGCTGCTATGTATAAAAATATTTTAAAATATCAGTAGAAAAACCATATCATGTAGTAATGTCCCACTTCTTCCATAACTGCTTTCTAATTTTATTTGCATAACTCAATAATTCCAGTGGCCTGAAAGTGATATAATATAATCACGTAAAGCAAAAAGCTCAAAGGGTCGAATGTGATATAGCACAATGATACTGAAATACCAATATGGAAAAAGCAAACTTTAGTCTTTTGAAAAATGTCAGTTTCTATATATTCCTTCGTTACTTCTTTATTGTTCTCCTGTATATATATTGTATATTTCTACTTAGATGAACTCGTAGAATAGAAAAAGTATTTGTTCATACATTCAGACAATAAAGAGTAAAAGCAGTTACCTTCCTATTAGTATACGAGAAACGAGCTACCATCACTACTACAAAGCTGTAATGTGGAAACGAAGATATTATATCTTAATATAATTTTATTTCAATAAGTTAATTTCTTCCCCTTGGGGGAAGATGCGAGAAGAATAAAAAAGTTTAACTACCCTGTACTAAAAGTGAAGGTAATACTATATTTCAAGATGAAATTTCTGTCATCTATTTTAAGTTAAAATATTTGTCAAACAAGAAGTAAGATGACAATGTCTAACTATTTCAGTATATTCTAATATATTTTAATATACTCCCAGTAGGTCCTTAACATACTAATCTTTTAGAAATACAGTGGTCTCAAAACCAAACAATATTTTCAAGCTAAGTAAATGCATATATCATTACCAAAGCAAACCATCTCTAACCAACGTACAACGTTTAAACACCGCACGGTTAAGAAACATTCGTAGTACAAGGAAATTGATGAGGATACAAAAATAAGTTACTACTCAACAATTAATCCTTTGTATGTTCTTTTTTCTGCACTTGTTGTCTCACTCCTAAAATTTAGCAAAGTGTCAAGCAATAACATATAATAGTCACTACTGTCATTGACTACTATCATTCTGTTTTCCATACCGAAATAAATATTCTACAATATTCATACGAAGTACTGTATTTAAAAAGTACTCTCAATAAAACCTGTAATTAAGCACTTTAATTGAAGAATATTATAAATAATTATTCTGTGAAGATATAAATTAAAAAATCATCAAGCTCTACATAGCAACTTGATATCGATATTACTGACCTTGGTTAAGAATGTTTACCAACATTACAAACACCAATAATTAATAGGAAATGTTCAAGCACAATTATACATTACATGAAATCCAAGAGAACTATTAAAAGAAAGGTCTTTACAACATATGAATAATACGAGCTGGATATATGATGAGGTAGATCCAGGGAGTTTTCTCCAATACATTTTTCAAGGGGTGATTGTGAACACGGTTCACGCCAGAGATGAAAAACAGATATTCCAATCCAATGATTCCCAATGAAAACATGGATATAATGCAGATATATTATAAACTTGCTTATTCTGAGAATATTCTCATATACATTGAAGACTATGATTCATTACCACAAAGAATTGAAATATATCCATGTTGCAAAGGTTTTATTATATCCCTGCTCTTTCTAAGGAAGTAATAATATAATTACCCTCTTCCAGGCAAGTGTTGTGACCATCCAATGAAAATTACAGAAATTTTGTTATAAACTATATGTTTCTTGACTTGGTCAATTTCATCAATATTGAAATGAAGAAAAAAAGTAGTGGCAGAGACCTCTTAAAGATAAAAAAAAAAAAATTATATTACAATGACACTCGTCATCAACACCAGATGTAGAATTCCTTTATTTTATATTTAATATATATAAATTGTAATAAAAAACTTATCATAATACCAATCAATATTTTTCTCAGAGCATATACAGAAAAATGAAATAACAGAAGGCGGTTTCATTTATACTTATCGAATATATATACATTTTGCAATTCAAAAGTTGAGGTACTAACTATAGATTTAGGTAGACACAAACTAGATTGATTTCATAGAGTTACAGCACAATATAAAATAAAGAGCTAAAAATCATAAAAAACATACTTAATTTATATCCCTAATCTGTGAGGTACAATGTATTTTACCAATAAATAAAATTCTTACAAATTTGACTGTAAGACAGATAGGTAATACAGTATTTTATGCACAGAGCAATAGGGCAAAAAGCTTAGCCATTTCACATATCATAAGTAAAGGAGTAGAAGTAAGAGAAACGTCTAATATATTCACACATATGGCATGGTAACTTTTTAAATAACATACAATAGGAAACAATCAATAAAGAGTATTTTCAAGTAAAGGGGTGGCTAAGCCAAAGCATACTATTATTTTCCAGTATCCCTCACATCTTAGCACCTTGGGGATATAGGGTTACCATAATTGCCCTTCCCCTTACATGGCTTTTAATATATATATATATATATATATATATATATATATATATATATATATATATATATATATATATATATATATATATATATATATATATATATATATATATAATATATATATATATATATATATATATATATATATAGTTGTTACCTTACGACCAAGATCTTGACCATGAAATGTTAAGTTACTGAATGCTTGGCTATGATTCATGCTTTTGTTTCATATTCATCCGTGTCCGAGCTATTTAAAAGTTCAAACATAATGATAATAATAATAATAATAATATGAAGCAAAAGCTGATGAGAGATGATAAAAAGAATATTAAAATTTATGAGGAGAAAAAAAGGCACAGTTCAATTCGAAGTTCAACTTGTTTTATAGTGAGCCATTGATATAATTATAAGTAACCCCTGTATTGGCAGGTTTTCATTACTGAGTTCTCCATTTCCTTTCTATCTCTTTCTCACCATCTCTCAGTAAGACTCATTATTTCACTGTATACTTTATTAGGTTTTAGTCACGGTCGTAAAGTTCAGATCATCGTATGTCATGTACATAGTAAATTGGGGTCTACCTTTATATGCAGCATATTTTCTATTAAACAAATCTCATTAAATATGACAACATATATCGTAATTTTCTTAATTAATTCTTTTGTATTTCTATTCTCTCGTTTAAAATGCCTTTGATGACTTGTAAGTTAGCCTTGTGTTGCACAATAATAACATAAGTTACTTGAGCTCAAACAATCCTTGGTAAAAGAAATATTCACTGCTGGGTTGGCTGGATTAGCAGTCACAGCCTTTGTAGGCGGTGAAAGATTCTCCATTAATAATAGGCTTGAGAAAAATGTGCCTGTAACCACAGCTTCAAGGGCAATACACACCATGTTTCACAACAATATCGCATATACAGTACTACCTGATGGTGATTGGGTACTTAATCCAGAAGCTACAAAAAGCTCATATGATGTTACACGTGGGTTGATAGCATAACCATACATACAGACTGCTCTCAAATTGGACATGGCATCCAAGGTGAAGTTCTACCAAGTGAACTATCATACTGGTCAGGGAAGAGCAGAGGAATATGCAACTAGAGTAACAAATATTGTCTCTGAAGTGAGTAATATTTCAGTGATGTTATGTGACGAAGTGCATACTATCATTCTGAACATAACTGGACACTGGCGTTATATATTGGTAATAGTCCAAAATTTGGGCCCACAAGACTTGTGTTTTTTCTATGAAGAGTTGACCCTTCGAATCTACATTGGGAGTATAAAATCACATTTTTAGAGGAATTTTTTTAAAAGAATGGGGAGTGTACCAACCGATACAGGGTCAGTCGGCATCCAGCAAGCCCTAACTGAAGCATTTACCAAGAGTAGGTTAGTACCAGTCTTTCCACATATTGATTACTTGATTATCAGCTTCAATGACTAGGAAACTCTGCAGAATAGCCCTTTTAACTATCACATGGTATCTTACTATCTGAATGGGATGCATAGGATGAGTATTATGCCAATTGCCCTTGATAAGGCAAGTCGTCAAGGCGTCCCCACATTAGCACATCAGTGGAAGGCATTAGAGACTGGAAAGACTACAGTTATGATGACCTTAGCCCGCGCTTGCTAGTGGTCTGTTAGACTGTAGCAGTTAGCAAGAAAACACCTTCATCTGGAGAGGTTGCTTATGCCTTAACAAAGTAGAGATTGTAAACACAACATTGATTTCATAAGAGGATAAAGTTTAAAACCTCCTCAGCCTCGCAAAAGCATGCTTAATGGGATCAAGCAGAGAGCTGGACAGAAGACAAGCTTATTAAAAGACCCTAACTGATGCTGACCCAACTACAATGGCAAGGGAGCTAGGTAAGGAAGGGAGAACTATTCAGTTGATCCAGAGGACAAGGATGACAATGAAGATGGAGAAAACAGATACTCATTTAAGTTTTGGTTGTTCGCATGAAGTGTAGGTATGAGCAAACAGATTGTGGTTTCGCACAGTTAATATCATGAGCTTTGAATACCAATATAGTTCCATTAATTTTTGGTTTGTAAATAGTCCTCAATATTCCCAGAAAGCTTAGGGTTTCAGGAAATTGCAAGGATCCAGTACAGGTTAAAGAATAACTTAGGCAGCTTAGAAAACCGACCAGTTTCTCTAAGTTATGAGAATATAGCACAAGGAGAGATACATTCATTTCCCCTATTTTACAAAGCAAAAAATGTCATTTGAGATGTTCAATAAAAAAAAAGTAAAAAATTGCAATGACATCATATACAACCCCGAGCCACTAAATTTTAATAACTCATTTGATGATGTATCGGATGTACCAAATGTCATCAATTCAAATAAGTTTTTGGACAAATAATTCTAATAAAAATGCAAGAAAGAAAAAAAAAAAAAAAAAAAAAAAAAATATATATATATATATATATATATATATATATATATATATATATATATATATATATATATATATATATATATATATATATATATATATATATATATATAACTTACAAAGGTTTTTGGTGTAATTCCCAAATACATATTAGAAAACACTTTCATAATTAATTCTAAGAAAATTTAAATTATTTTTGGAACTGTGGGTTACAAATATAATTTATCTCAGGGGTTTAAATTTGGAAATAAAATATGATAGATTGAAAAGTGAAGTGGTTAATATGTTGTTCAAATACAATGACAAGACAGTGTGACCGACCATACAGGAAATATTTATGATATTTCTACTGCTGACAAATACTCACAGGAAGGAATCTTATTTCACATTATTTATGACGACAAAGTCAAATACATTACTCTGCACTGAGGATCGACTCTTGCTTTGGCGTCTGGGGCGTTGACGGCTCGTCTTCCTCTTCAATAACAGTGACGCTGTGCAAAGCTTTCTCACTGTGAAGCTTTTCAACTAACTGTAAGTTATAAGAACAATGAGAATTACTCTTATTACGTTACTATAAACAAGACAAAAATAAGTACCGACAACCAAACTGAATATTCATATTGTAAATCATAGTTTTGAGCATTACCTACTGCTCAAACATCTTATCAAAAAGTAGTTCATCTCTACAATTTCTATAATTGATCAACTTCAAAAGCAATACATAAAATGAAATAATAAAGCTTCATCTCTTTGCTTTGAAAATTTTAATACAGAATTTCTTCCTAGCTATGAAGATTTGAGATGATCTGCTACATTGCTCATTAGGCATAGATCTTCAATCATATTGTTACAACCTCTAGCAAAATGGCTATGACTCAATAAAGAGTTCTAATAATCACTTACTTTATAAACGATGACAAACATTATTCTTGACATAGTTTTCAAAGCAATCAAACAGTCTGAATTCTATGTACTTTGTGAATATCATAATAACGTTCTAATAAGCAGAAGCAACTATCAAGATAAAAGTTAGCTTTCTCAACAGAAAAACCAAATAAAATATGCATATGGTAACGTTAAAAAAGGACTACCAGTATGAGTTACTTTTTTTTTTAATGATTGTGACACCAGGACGGGCAGAAAAAAAAAAATTTCAACAAGCCTGGATACGAAGAAAACATAGAGAGAAACAGAGATGGGGTATATATATATTGTGACTTGTCAGATGTGAAGGGCTAATAAGACATGAGTAACGAATATCCAAGAATATTCGGTGTTGATGTAGGCATAGAATGAGAACCGTAACTGAAGGAAAACTTAACACTGAACTGTCCTGGACAGTCTTATTAAAGTCAACAAAACCCTTCAGCTGTAGTATCGCAACGGGCGGTTGGTGCCATGGGCCAACCTACTACTTGAGCACAAAAGCAGAGCGTAATACAGTACAGTATGGTATCTTGCTGATATATAAAATACTATCAAAATGGTGCTATGAGGAAGGAAAGCACAATATTCTGGGTCTCAATGCAACCTGTCAAGGGTCTCCTGGTACCGGGAATAGTTCTGATGCACCCGGAACTGAGTCACTCTCAAACAGATAAAAAAACTTAATAAAGACACTCCACAACTTACGAACAAGTTAGGTTCCAGAAGTTATTCGTAAGAAGAATTGGTTTAAAGTTGTCTTTACGTAAAAAAAAAATACTGTGCAGTAAATACATATGCAGTACTGTATAGTACTTAGGCTAAAGTCACTCAACTACTACATAAAACATAAAGTATACAGTATTAATGAACTCTAATACAGTGATAATAATGTAATAATAGATTACAGTAATACATATATTAAAACATGGCTAGGCTTTAGTTCGTACCTATGAATGTTTGCAACTCGGTTGTTCATAAGCTTCTAGAGTTTCAGTCATACGTTCACACAGAGGATCAATGCTAAGGCTCTCCCAGCAATGACAGTCGACATGCTAACTCACAAAAACTCAAGAAACACTAAGCTACCCCTCTCTCAACAGTTGTTATGCTAAAGACAGTCTCCTACTCATTTGGTGATACCAATATTTCCAAGATAGGAACAGGAAGTACAGAGGCAAATGTTGTCGAGCTAAAAAAAAATTCTCTATCCTCAGAGAATCCTCTTATAAGTTTTACAAACACAGAACCTTTAAAGGTTAGACAGTAAATTCTACATTTCTCTAGATGGAGGGAAGGTGCATGATAATATGTACTTTTCAAAAAAATAATTTTGCTAGGAGGGTATTCCTTTATCAGAGATGAGTGAACTTTACAGATAACAAACCATGAGGGAAATAGAAGTGTGACTAACACAAAGAGGCTATGTAAGATTCTATCATACTCTAAATGTACATTACAAATGGTTCCTACAATGACTGATATAAAGAGATTTAACTCAATGTGACATACAAAAACTGGACGAGATGGCCATACAGCTGTGTTTCTGATATCTTGCAATATATTTCTGTAAAAGAATTTCATGCTAAAATCATAACGATTTTCTTACGTCATGTGATAGAAAAGAGCAAAATGTGGAAAGGACAGTTTATTGGAGTGCAAAGGAATTTAGAGGCCTGGGCTTATGAAAGCTTTTTCCCTTTGTTAGCATAAGAAATAGGAAGACTTTCCTGAATATAGTTTATCACCTGGACAAAGCATTTTCTTTTGGGAGTGGTTTAGTGATTTTTGGCCTTCTATGATCTGGGGAAAGATAATTTTTTGTCAAGAAAATTAGCTTGATCTGAAAGGAAAGAAATATCAGCAATATGCTCTATGAAGCTACCCCCTCCTTTGATGATGGCCAATTCGCTGATTTTACAAGATAATGCATGAGGAGTTGTGAAAAATTGCTTTACCCTGCTACTTAATGGCAATACCTTGGAGGTGAAGATTTTCGATTTCAAATATGACATTTTATCAAGTTCCCCCATGACGGATTTAGAGATCATTTTCTTGCTCATGTTCATGAAAGATCCTTCATGAACTTCATAAGCACTGTATTGAATATGTAATGCAAAGGCTTAGCCAAGATGTGTTAATGTCATAATAATTGATATTTACAGCTTCTTTAGATGAAAATAGGAACTCTAAGGCATTAAGAGACAATATTCATGGTCATATGGCTGTCTTGTACCATATACTTGTATATTCCCACGACCCTCTAGAGAACTGACTCTATGCCTTCAAAGGATAATGGCAGAACTCCTGTAATAAAAAATATGGAGGTGTAATAAGTGACATTTTAAAATGATTGACCCCATTTTTTGAGACAAGGTTAGCTTTCTGATACAATATTCCAAGTTGCTCACCTTCATATATCTAAAGAGCCACACATAATTCGACCATTAAGGGGCTATTAGCTCTGCCAACTTATGAAGGACCGAAGTCTCAAAAACATTCAATCTAACTTGTCAAAGGAAAGATATAAAGAATTTCCAGCAATTCAGTAAATAATGAATGTGCCCAATGCAACAGCATTCAGGCTTCTTAGTAATAGAACACACTCACTCAGTTTCCTGTTTTACTCTATGCAAACAGGTCAGTGTTAAGGTTTAAAACTAGTTCTGTGACTTCCTGGATTGAGATTTCATCAATTAACTATTTACGCAGGAGACAGCTCATTACAGTCTTTATGATTTCAATGATAAAATTGTGCATACCAATCTCATTACCACTATGGTCAACATCAGTACTCACTGATTCAGACTTTACAATATTGCTTAACATACTCTTTAATGCAGTGCATTTTACTGCCAAATTTCTGAGGTGGAACCGGAGTTATGAAGCCAGCCTTGTGATGAGTTCCTCAAGGTAATGTAGACCGCTGCTAACATCTTGACATGTAAGTGGTTCTAATATCCAAAGTCTGATTTCGCTCAGAACATCTAATATGTGAAAACTCCAGCCCTCTTTTGATATGTCCATCAACATGAACAAGAAGGGCGGTAGTGGATGGAGAAGAAATTCAAAAGGAAGTCAGGTATATTCTTTGGCAAAGTCACTTTCTTGCTTCTGAACTTATTATATGCCCGAAGAATAAGAAATTTCCCTCCCCTCCTAGACTAGGGTTTACTAAGGATATAAACTGGAGGTCTCCCATTACCTCTTCCATTTCATTTCTGGATATTATTAGCTTCCTCTACAGATGACTTATCGCTTTATGGTATCCAAGAGTAGTTCCATTCATCAAAATACCAGTAATGTCTAGTCCTTGGCTGGTATAAATAGTGACTTATAATGTAATAGAGAGGCTTTAGGGGCAAAATCTGGACTGAATGGAAGGACCTGCACGTAAAACTCTGGTATATCTAGTTTGAAGCCCTGGAATAACCCTAAATTTTGTCAATGGGAAATGTCAGTATACATTGCACAGGTTTATGATGGTAGCCCCGTAGTTTTCAGTGTCATCAGCCTCTCAGTATTTTAATAACATACTCAGCCTGGCATAGGAAAACTGTTAATTCTGTTCAAATTATTATATTCGATATTGCTCTTCTCGAGCGTCTTTTGTTTGTTTGTTTATGTAGAGATGAAGGGTAGATTGTAGTGAAGCAGTCGGTATACAATGTTATCTTTTGGCTACAATATTAAAGATATATCTTGTATGTCTGTCATTGATTTATCCTGCCACATTGATCTGTGAGGTCGACAAAAACTACTTGCTGAGTCGAGACATTAAAGATTATTATGGATTTCCCTAGTTCTTTGAAACGGTAAATAAATGCAAGTGCATTTCAAAGGTTTGTTATAGAGCTTTAGAGATTAGTGACATGTGCTTTGGCTTCCACAAAGGGGGATATGTATTTCTGATGGAACACTCGCCTTCCCTATCAATGTCTCTCCTTGTGGAGGGGAAACTGTACTCACTTGAGGGTCTTTTGGTACAAAATAATGTATAACTTTTCAGACCTCAAGGCCCCACTGAATCTTTGAAGTATAGGGTTAGGTTTCTATATTTTGGCAATGACCTTTAACTCAAGTAGACACTGAATTCCCCATTTGCATGCATTTGTATGTCAAGTTTTCTTCTGAAATTTTTCAAAGCTCATTTAACTTGACCATATTTAAATTTTTTAGTTATATGGATAATCAGATATCTTTAATCCCTTCTGTTCCTCTCTGTGGATGTCTTCCCTAAGGGAAAAGATCAAACTCGATTAAATATTCATCATAATTTTCCTCTTAAAATTCGTTTTCAAATAGGCCTTAGTAAAGCAAAATTGTCTTTCCAACTCACATAAGTCCCAAAGCCGTGAGGATGGCATGAGTAGATGTATAAAGTACCCATTCAAATCACTTCTCTAGTAATATCCATTCATGTTCCCCTTCTTAAAATTAGCCTGTGTAAAATAGAATCCCCTATCAAACTAAGGAGTTAAGGTTAGAAATAAGGCGTGACCAAAGAAATTAACTAATCCTCTATGAAGAGCAATGCAAAGATGACGTACGGGTACCGCCAAGCAATATAGAGTGAAGGAGAGATTATCACTGGTGACCACAGATCAGGTAGTGGCAGCAAAATTTTCTAATTTACACGAGTTGGGGTGTAGTCCCACATTGCCAGCAGAGCCTGTGCAAGGTAACATCAATGTGAATATGTGGCTGGAACTATAAGTTCCATCTCTATTATGACAACAACTCAAATTGGTACAGCAGAGCAACATTGGAGAGTCTCTTGACAGTAGGCTTGGAGACACACAGTAAAAATTATTGGTTTAGAACCATGTACAGGAATTAAAATTACTTTCCAAATACTTTTCCTTCAAAGGCAGATAATTATGAATTGCCAAGCTGGTCGTTATTTACTCAATTATAGTTGAATGTGTAGGGATATCAGTACGAGTTTTATGGAATATACATACAAACAAATATATTGTATATGCTTGGAAGATCAAATGCTTTGTATACTAAATTAATTTGAAATGTTGCTTAAAAAATATCTGTTGAGTAGAGGAAGTTATATCTTTTATGAGATATTAAACTTTACATCATATTTAACACAGATAAAATGACTGTACTACATTCTTCTTTTTTTTTTTTTAAGAGTGTGACACCGGGACAGGCAGAAACTGCCCTCATCAACAAAGGCCCGGGCACGAGAAAACACTAAGCAGCTGTAAATATATATAATTGACTTGAATCACAACTCTTACTGGAAAATTAATAATCTTTCAAATTAGAAAATTCTTTATATCACTGTATTTTACTTCTCACTGAGTATCTGGCCTTGCAAATCTTTTATAATTAAAACACTGAAAGCAATCATATGAAAGCTATATAACATTAAACTATATTAAAATATCACAGAATCCTAATCACTTTGCTAGAGATATTGAGCAAAAGCTAAAATCACTACATAAAAACAATGAGTATTGCATGCACAGGACGTCTGTCAACCATGATGATCTGGAAAACTTAAAAAGTAATAACAGAGTATAATAGATCTGTACAGGAAGGACTTGCAGACGTGTCCCTCACGCGTATATTGCGCAAAGAAGCAAATAAATCTTTAGACAGCGACTGTTCACAACCACCAATTTCCATTGTCAATTCCCAGTCATTTCACTCTGTATTGAACACTGTCAAAAAAGAAGTTATAGTCTGCAAGTTTAATCCCTAAGCAAATATATGAACAGCTTCATTTAAGAAATAATAAAACGGAAAAATGTTCACAGCTGTTTGGGGTGTAAAGCAATCACATAATTTGGTTAATAAGCAAACAGAAAGATCACTTATGAAATGTGATAATAAAAATCAAATACCATTAACTTTGGAAAATATGGACAGCTGCAATTTTTCTGAATTAAAAGAAAAATGCATATCAACTCATCATGCGAATTATAGAAGCCATATCTTAAACTCTACTACCATAAGAGGTGGAGGACATTTATTGATTTTAAAGACAGGAAATTCTTGCAGGATTTAGATTAGATACTTGAGACGCAATTTGCAAAGGCCAACAGTGTCACAGGATTGGGATTTTATTCAGGAAGAGGTCAATCACTGATAACTAAAATCCAATTGGGAGAATATACTTAAAGAGACGATTGGTCATTATGCACGATTCGTTTCAACTTGGCCAACTTGTAGTGCTGAAAGTATAATTGGGTATTGATGCCCATTGCATTCACAGAATTTTAGGCAAATGATATATGAAATATATATTGTCCGTTATGCAATTAATCGTTGAAAACTGTCTAATATTTTCTCAAATGCCTATATACAGGACAAAGAGAATGTCATGAGTTATTACTGCAGTCTCTGAGATTTTTACAACTATAATCTGCAGCCTTTTACTACTCGAATTAAAAACTAAAGAATTCGAGTATAGAGCTACTCACCTCTTCTGTTGCAATATTTATTCTACCTTCAACAGCCGGTGCCAATTTACAAGCTAAAGTTTCTAATTCGCTTACACTCTCTTGCCTAGACAGATTTCCACGGGGTCTTCTGGTACACCTGTTTAAACAAATTGTAAGTATGAATCCAAATGTAATAACTAAGCAACAATCCTATAAAAAAAATCTGGGACTAAATATAATTCATCCTACAAAAACTTAAAACACTATTTGCATTATAATACTGTACCTATCTGAACAAAATCTAAATAAAATATAATTTTAGGGGCTTAGGTATACATTTCCTCATTAATATTCAAAGGTGTCAACTAAATGGAATTCATTGGTTTTTTAAAATTTATACAAATACCCTTTAATTACAACCACTGGCTATATGAATTGGATGAGGAATGAAAATAACTAGCAATACTATAAACCCATACCAGAAAAAATAGACTCTGATGAAATATGAAGTCTCATTAAAATTACTCCACAGAGCAATACACAAATAAAAAATTGAAATGCCTCTCGGGAACTAACATCAAATGCACAAGGAGTCATCTTAAAATGAAGGAAGTAAGCTGCTTCCGTGACATTTTAAGAATCCATATAAGTACCAATATATATGAGAAAAAATCGCCAACACAAAAAAAATCATAAATTTACAGTGATGGTTAGTGATGCTTCATCTGACAAACAACACAAACTATACAAACTACTCTGCAATCTAATTTAAGAACACCCCCTTAGACATTTATTAAAGTTTTATAAAAAATAACTGGCAAAGAACTGATGTAAAGGCACACCTCTAATATGATAATACAACAACAAATTACTTTTTAATTTCCACTATAACTTAGATTTAATACAGCATAGAAACAGATGAGGAATTCACAGACATGAGACCCATTCAACTATTCCAACTCAACAGCACTCAAGTTCAGCTGCGAGGATAAGTGCTGTCTAAACGTGGTGATAGGTATGCAACAACTTAGGAAAGGAGACACTTGTCAAATTCTATGGGACTGTTCATTACTCAAAAACAATGAGTCTAAGGAATGACTTCAAGGCGAAATTGCATCATAAGAAAAGATAACTGAAATACATAGCCTTAGCAACTTGCAGTTTCTTATAATTTTATTGCATACCTAGAAAAAGGTTCCTACAAAACTTTTTATAGTACTTTAAAAGCAACTGCATTAGAGCAGATTAAGTAATATCAACAACACCTGCCAAAATAATTTGTGAGGAAAAAATGAATAGCATAAAATACTGAAATATCGATGATATACGTAAAGCCTCGGCAAATATGACAAATACTTCATTACTATTTAGCACTGAACTGCAATTTGACTTACTGCCTCTTAGGCTAAAATAGATTATAATAAATAAAATATGTTCATAACCGCACTCGGGGAATTATACATATGATGGAATAAAATAAAAAGTATATTATTTCTCCAACATATTCTAATATGGTACCTAGTATTTTGAGAAGAAAAGATATAAAATTAATTTTCCAGTAAGAATACATGCAGTACAGTGTGCAATAAACAAAACAATGTAATGTGTAATGAGTTGTATCTTTACAGAAATCCACACAACCAATGTGCAAGAAATAAGCCACAGAACTCCAAAGTATGAGGACCAAGAATCAGGTCTGACATGTGCAACAGCCACATATAAAATGAAGGACTCAGTGTGCTACAGGGTCAAATGACCTCAGCATACATACCCAAAAAATAAGAGAGGAAAATGAGACATGAATTGAAGGGGACTGAAGTGGAAGCAACCAAATCGTTCCCTCTCCCTGGCGGAGAGGCAGGGAAAAATAAGTGACTGTTAAAGGGTTGAAATGACAATAAGTATTAATGAATTCTCTACATAACAATAAAAAAAAAAGACTAAAAATGATAGAGTGTATGAATACATTTAGGTAGGGTGTTATCATATATTCATACTCTGAGGCACACTGTAATCTTACAATCAATAGTGTCAGTCTACTAAAGGTAAAGTAGAGCATACCATATCCTAAGAAATGTGTTTTTCCTCTTTCTTTTAAAGTTATTATGAAACTCTGAGTGAAATACAAAAGGATTCTCTTCAGATCCAAAGAACAGCATCTTCACCACTTTACAAAGCTAAAATACCATGATGGCTACTTAGGGATTAAAAATAATGCCAAATTTAATAAACAGATTATGGTCCAAGGCTGAGCTGCCTGTCAATTTTACTCTTCTAGGTAGTAATATTTCTACCCAGAAATATTGAATAATCAAAGTTGTGGGACCACGGGAATGACAGCCATTCTCAAGGAAAATTATCCATTCCATCATATTCTTAAAAACGCATGGACCCCTGTTTCTTCTTATGGTGCTGCAATATGAGAGAAAGGTGTAAAAGACACACCAAACAAAATATTTCCTATAATGAGAAAATAATGCAAGGCCAACATCATTCTAATCATAGAAAAAAAAAATAATTTGTGATACATGAGGCGTAAATCACTGGATATACAATATGCATATCCTTAATATAAAAAAAAAAAAAAAAAAAAAAAAAAAAAAAAAAAAATAATATATAAATATATATATATATATATATATATATATATAATATATATATATATATATATATATATATATATATATATATATATATATATATATATATATATATATACTGTAGTACATAAAATATAAGTCAATACGAAAAGAACCAAAGAAAATATCAACAGTAAGAACCTCTGAAAAGACACAGCTGTGAGCAGTATTATCAAACAGTTTATCCATGGTACTCCATTTGTACTTTTCTCATTATATGGATAGAGATATTCATGGATCCAGACAAGAAAGGATCAACAACATCCAGTATAAAATGGGAAAATACAATTACGCTCCTCTTCACTTGGTACCACTATAAGAAATAAGTACAAATTTGAATAGGAGATCCTTAAAATAAAAGAACTTATATCTTCAGCCAAGGATATCCATATGCATGTTTACCAACTTAAGACATTGCAAAAGCTAATACCAAAAAATCAAATAGATGCAAATTTGAGACTCCTAATTCAACAGTAATAATATTTATGAACATAAAATGAGAAATTTAAAATAAGTAAAGCCTCAGACCAGTAAAGTTTACTCAATCTCATCATCAACCACAGAAAAATATAATCAAAATGGCACTTATCTTAAGATTATGCATGTTAAATATCTTAAGTCAGCCGAAGCTGGAAATACACCTTAATGACATTTGATATTTCAAGGAAAGTGTTATAAAGGGTGGTATATAACTTTTTACTAGGAGGAAAGCCAAGGATTGTAAAATTTTGATACTTTTTAACTATGCTCTTCATTCTTTTCCAAATATAGTTAGCAGATGGGATTACCCTTGCATTTTCAAAGTTAAAGACAGCAATATTATTTGTGTGGGTCACCAAATCTGAGCAAATCCCTAACCGCTCATGGTTATACTACCGCCATAACCAGGAAGGGGATCACCAACAAATTGGGCCAAAGTAAATTCTGGGTGTGGATAACCAATAAACGGGGCAGTGCATGTGGGATTACTGACAATTTGATGCAAGAATACGACAACATCCACATGATCTTTGGATCAATGCCTCAGATAAACTCTCCCAGGAGAGTAAAATCATCATGATCAAATCTGATGAACTTTTGCATTGATATATATTACTGAATTGAATTGTCTGAATATTCATCGGATATAATTGTTAAAAGCACTGTATCAATCCTAAATGACATACTGATGATGATTGGTATTTAAAACACAAGCTTATGAGACACCTACAAGCTGTGTTGGAGGATTCTGAGTATGACACGGATCTCTTGGAGTTGCTGCTTCAAGAATGCGCACCAAAATTGCAGGATAAATATTAAAGGCGTGATGAATTCTCTGTTGCTTCAGTCATATTTTACTGTAATAAACGGTTCTGTGCAATTACTCATCGTTTTTATATTCCCTAGCAAAAGGTTATGTACCAACCTGTCTTATAATACTAAATAATGTTCAATGGCCTATATAAATGCCAGTGTCAGGTCAAATATACTGAGATAACTATGCAGCTTTGGGTATTATATATAGTCTCAGATTAACTCAAAAAGAAATGCACTTAAGGGATATGGTATAAAATTATATATACAGTGATCCCTCGCTGGATCGCGTTTCTTGGTTCGCGTTTTCACTGTACCACGTTTTTTTTTTTGGCAAATTATTATTTTATTTTTTGGGTATATGCAAAAATATTAAAATATTGAAAAAATAAACAGTTTCAGTATTTTCATTTTTTTATTGTAAAAATAAACGTAAAAATAGTTGTAAAATACCTATGTACATGAGGATGTCATGTAATTACCACTTCATTCACCGTAATTTTATCTATCACTTTCATATAAATTTACGTTGCATGCTGTCATTTATAAAGTAAAGGGTGTTTTTTTAACAGTGCAGGGAGGGTTTATACAGTACGTAAACGTAAAAATAATTGTAAAATACCTATGTACATGAGTATGTCACGTCATCATCACCTCATTCACGGTAAGTTTTCCTATTACTTTCATATAAATTTACGTTGCATGCTGTTATTTATAAAGTAAAGGGTGTTTTTTTAACAGTGCAGGGAGGGTTTATACAGTACGTTAACGTAAAAATAATTGTAAAATACCTATGTATATGAGTATGTCACGTCATCATCACCTCATTCACGGTAAGTTTTCCTATCACTTTCATAAACATTTACGTTGCTTGCTGTTATTTATAAAGTAAAGGGTGATTTTTTAACAGTGCAGGGAGGGTTTATACAGGACGTAAACGTAAAAATAATTGTAAAATACCTATTTACATGAGTATGTCATGTAATTACTACTTCATTCACCATAATTTTATCTATCAATTTCATATGAATTTCCATTGCATGCTGTTATTTATAAAGTAAAGGGTGTTTTTTTCAAAAGTGCAGGGAGGGTTTATACAGTACGTAAACGTAAAAATAATTGTAAAATACCTATGTATATGAGTATGTCACGTCATCATCACCTCATTCACGGTAAGTTTTCGTATCACTTTCTTAAAAATTTACGTTGCTTGCTGTTATTTATAAAGTAAAGGGTGTTTTTTTAACAATGCAGGGAGGGTTTATCCAGTACGTAAACGTAAAAATAATTGTAAAATACCTATGTACATGAGTATGTCATGTAATTACCACTTCATTCACCGTAATTTTATCTATCACTTTAATATAAATTTACGTTGCATGCTGTTATTTATGATGTAAAGGGTGGTTTGTTAAAAGTACAGGGAGGGTTTATACAGTGTAAAAGTAAAAATAAATTAAAATATCTATGTACATATAGGCTGATCCTACTTCGCGATTTTCCTGTCTCGCGCCGGGTCCTGGAACCGAACCATCGCGATAATGGAAGGAACACTGTATGTACATATATATATATATATATATATATATATATATATATATATATATATATATATATATATATATATATATAGTGGTGACCCCAACCACGAACTTAATCCGTTCCCAAGAAGTGTTATTGGTTTGGATTGTTCGTGGGTTGGATTTATTTTTACCGCTGAGAAGCATGTAACTTCAATTAATCCATTCCTGGTCACAATAAATATTTTTTTTAGTCACTAAAACATGAAATATACTACAAGTTATATGTATTTCATTTGTAAAAGAAAAATTTCATTGACAATAGAAAGGAATTCTACTCTACTAAAGTAAAACATGTACATATTCAGGTATACAGTACACACTAGTTGATACCCAGTATAAAATAGCAAAGTCCAACACACAGAAAAAGTTGTCACATTCTCCCACTAATAACAAATACAGTAGGAAAGAGTACATATTTTATGTAAAAAAAAAAAAAAAAAATGTAGGTAAGAAACGGTACTGTATTTACCTTTGTGGATGATTGTTACTGGCATATGTGGATGGTGGTGGAGGAGGGGGACTAATTTCTGAAAGGAGAGTCCCCTTCCATAAAAACTTTTAACTTTCTTAGGAGCCATAATAAGGGGTATATGAAAGGGAAAACAATGGAAAATAAAGCAAGAACTATGAACAGATCATGAACGAACCACACAGCGCGGGCACCAATACAGAACTGAGAGAGGGTAAGTGGGACACGTGGTGGCTTGGCTAACATATGAGTGTTCGTGGGTTAGGATAAAAATTTGTTAAAAATTTTGTTCGTCGGTACAGGCGTTTGTGGGCTGGGGTCACCACTGTATATATATATATATATATATATATGTATATATATATATATATATATATATATATATATATATATATATATATATATATATATATATATATATATATATATATATATATATATATTATATATATATTATATATATATTATATATATATTTTATATATATATATATATATATATATTTTATATATATATATATATATATATATATATATATATATATATATATATATATATATATATATATATATATATATATATATATATATATATATTATATATATATTATATATATATTATATATATATTATATATATATTATATATATATTTTATATATATATATATATATATATATATATATATATATATTATATATATATATATATATATATATATATATATATATATATATATATATATATATATATATATATATATATATATATTAATCCCCCCATTATCGCGGTAGTTCGGTTCCGGGACCCGGCGCGAGACAGGAAAACCGCGAAATAGGATCAGCCTATATGTACATAGATATTTTAATTTATTATTACGTTTACACTGTATAAACCCTCCCTGTACTGTTAACAAACCACCCTTTACTTCATAAATAACAGCATGCAACGAAAATTTATATAAAGTGATAGATAAAATTACGGTGAATGAAGTGGTAATTACATGACATACTCATGTACATAGGTATTTTACAATAATAATTTGAAAAAAAAAAAAGAAAAAAGAAAAGAGAGAGAGAGAGAGCAAGCGATACAGTGAAAACGCGAACCAAGAAACGCGATACGGCGGGGGATCACTGTATATAATATATATATATATATATATATATATATATATATATATATATATATATATATATATATATATATATATATATATATATATATATATATATATATATATATATATATATTCGTTGAATATAAATAATAATACTTTATTTCCATTTCAATACAATGGGTATTAGTCAGCCAGGGTAAGCCCCAACCCCCCACTGTGGTGTCCACCCACAGCAGTTCCTGCCAGTAAACAGCTTAAACTCTCGGTCTTGGACGGGAACCGATCTTTCGACCTCATGAATGCGAAGCCAGCGCGTTACCACTGTACTAGCCAGCAGGCTGTTCTTGCATTCGCAATTTTCTTGTATAACTTTTCCAAAGTTCAAACAATAAATTTTTCATTATTGTTGAGACTATGAAATAAGTCAGAAAATTTGATTGGATTCATAACGTTTGGTATATTATCAAATGAATATCTAGTTGGTAGTGAATGGAGGTTATATAAGATATTTAAAATCCACCTTTAGTTTATATTTCTGGTGAATATACACTAAATGTGGATAATTAATATCATATATAACCTCCATCCACTACCAACTAGATAATCATTTGATAATGTACAAAGCTGTACAACAAAACTGTTGGTAGTGCTTACTTTTACTGTACTCATGTGGGGTGCTTGCATAGGGAGGGAGAGACTTGGTCACGGATGCGACCTTTGTCTTTGATGATCGTAGCCAAGGTCATATGGGCTAATCCGAGATTGTGGCCTGTAGAAGATACTCCCTTTTCAGCACGGTTTGCCACTTCAGTCTTAATTTTCACAGTGATGGCTTTTCTTTTCTTAGTGGCACTGCCATCAGAACTATCACTAACATGCTTGGGAGGCATAGTAAAGTTAGTAAGGAGCAAACAAAACGAGAGCAGACGAAAGCACTATAGACAATGTGGCAGCTGGGAATAAACTAAGATATGGTTCTCCTTCCTCTCCTAATACCGCGTGATGCCTATTTCTTACACTACACTCAACAAACTACAGAATTTCAAATAAAATCGTATTTACAGCTATGTGTTTGGTATTTTTCTTTTCAAATTCAATATCATTTTTCAACATAACCAATTGTATATAAACAAAAAATAAAGCCATTTAACTTGATAAATACGAAAACAGAATGGCGGTGTTTGCTGCCTTTGTTCTTCTTCTTCGTCTACATCTTTTCCCACTTTTAAGTCGGGTCGAAGTTTCTGGCCAGTGTTCTCCATATGTTCTTGTCCCACACCTCAACACCCAACAAACCTTTAGATCTCAGGTCGTCATTGATGCAACCCATCCACCTACGCTTTGATCTCCCCCTCCCTCTCCTACCCTGTATATCCATTTCCATCACCCTCCTCCCAACATACTGTTCATCCGTTCTAACGACATGACCATACCACCTTAGTCTACTTTCTTGAATCTTGTCTGATATTTCTCTAACTTTTGAGGTACCTCTAATTACTTCGTTTCTGATGTTATCGCTTCTTGTCACCCCACACATCCATCTCAACATCCTCATCTCTGCCACACCCAGCTTTTTCTTGTGTCTTCTTTATTGCTCAAGCCTCAGCTCCATACATCATCGCAGGTCTCACAACTGTCTTATGCACTTTACCCTTCAACTTAATCCCTATTCTCCTGTCGTACAGCACCCCAGACACTTTCTGCCAGTTCTTCCATCCCGCTTGTATTCTGTGGGTTATTTTTGACTCTAGTTCACCATCCTCTGCTACTGTTGATCCCAAATACTTGAACTTTTCAACACCTCTCCCTGCAAATTGACCTCCCCATCCTCATCACCTTTCAACCTCAAGTACTCTGTCTTCTTCCTGCTGATTCTCAGTCCTCTATCCTCCATCACTCTTCTCCACTCCTCAAGCTTCCCCTCCACTACCTCACGTCTGTTGCTACACAGTACGATGTCATCTGCAAAGAGCATACACCATGGTGACTGATTTCTAATACTCTGGGTTACTACATCCATGATCAGATCAAATAGATATGGGCTCAAAGAAGACCCTTGATGCAGACCAACATTTACTGAGAGACTTTACGTCAAGCCCACACTGCTCTTATCATTTGCCTCTGCCTCTCATACATATCTTGGATGATTCTCACATGTTTCTCGTGAACTCCCTTTTCTCTAATACACCTCCACACCTCTTGACGTGGTACTCGATCACGTGCCCTTTCCAGGTCAAGAAAGACCATATGCAGTCCTTTCTGAGCCTCCTGATATTTTTCCATCATTTGTCTCAAGGCAAATATGGCATCCACTGTCCCTCTGACAGGCATGAAGCCAAACACTTCATCCCCAATTGTTGTTTCCTCTCTGAGTCTCCTCTCTATGATCTTCTCCCATATCTTCATAGTATGGCTTAACAACTTTATACCTCTGTAGTTTCCACACTCCTGAATGTCTCCCTTCCCTTTATAGATTGGGATGATTAGGCTTCCTCTCCACTTCTCTGGCATCTTTTCCTATTTGCTACCTTTATACTCTTGCAAATTTCGAATAAAATCATATTTACAGCTGTTTGGTATTATTTCTATTTAAATTTAATATAATTTTTCAATATAACCAACTGTATATAATAAAATAAATAAATAAAATAATTAACTTGATAAATACGAATACAGAACAGCTGTGTTTGCTACTGTTATAATATGTGGAGCCGTTACAAAGGCATCCTATAAAGTTGTAGGCTAACGGGTTGTCTGTTAAAAATGTACACTTACTCGGAGCCAATAAAATAATGTAAATATTACTTTAACGACTCCAAGTAGATGCACATTTTTTAGCAGACAACTCGTCAGCCTACAACTTTATAGGATACCTTTGTAACAGTTCCACATATTATAACAGGTACCTTTGTATTCGTGTGTATTTCAAATAAATCGTATTTACAGCTAAGTAATTGGTATTTTTCTTTTAAAATTCAATATAATCAAATATATAAACAAATAAATAAATAAAGCCATTAACTTCATAAATATGAATACAGCAGTGCTGCTAGCTGTGTATTCATGCGTATTTTGAATAAAATCTTATTTAAGCAAGGTGTGTGTTTGTTGGTTTTTTAAAGTCAATATCATCCTTCAATATACAGTAACCAAATACTGTATATATAAAAAATAAATAAATAAAGCCATTAACTTGATAAATATGAATACAGCAGTGCTGCTAGC
>JAXCGZ010007602.1:120000-177500 GCA_037179515.1 Halocaridina rubra
ATATATATATATATATATATATATATATATATATATATATTGGCATTTATTATCCTACTAGGAATCCTGTTCTATGCATCAGCTACTCTATGGTATTACCAAGCCAATTTTCACCAATATCCCTTCTGAACCTAAATTTATCAAGCCTAAATCCATTACCCTTTACGAGTTCTGGTTTGATCATGAGTTTTTAAAACTTTATTAATATCACCCTTGTTAATTCCTTTAAACCATTTATACACCTCAATCATATCCCCCCTAACTCTGCGCCTCTCGAGAGAATGTAGATTAAGTTTTTTAATCTGTCATATTTTAGCTTTAGGCATTGCATAATTAATTTTATTTTTCGTTTTTTTGTCTTGCTTTGGTTATTTATAATTTTTATTTTATATTTGTTTACATTTGCAAATAGAGGTTCGTTCTCCTGCATCCTCCTCCTCTTCTACCGCATAAGATACTTGCTCACGGACACCATGCTTGTCTCAGTGTACTGTATGACTGTTGCCCACAGCATAAGAGTACAGTACAGTAATGTATGTTAATTTCTAGCTGTAAAGTGAATATGAATATCTTTTGTATACTCTTAAAAATAGATACAGGGCTTTCTGCTTTGCTATGTAGTAATAAAATATGTTTTTTACTTATCTTATATCTTTAACATGGTGTATCTATGTAAGGTTTGGAATGTATCTATGCCCTTTATCATTGTTTCCTATGGAAAATGACTCGTTTTTTCACGTGATTTTCCATTTACTCGACACTTCTGAGAACCTATCTAGGCGTTATTCTGAGAACTAGGTGTACAGTGATCCTTCGCTCTATCGCAATTCTTCCCTCGTGAAACCACTGTATCGCCATTTTTTTTTGCCAATTTTTTTTTGGCGGGTATATGCAAAAATATTAATATATTAAAAAAATAAAAATTTTCAGTACTTTAATTTTTTATTGAAAAAAAAATTTCATTATCTTATTGATAAAAAAAATTTATTTCCCAGCCTACGAATAATAAAACAGTAAGAAATAGTAAAAAAACATACATTTGAACATGTAACTCTGCACCATAGAAAGTACGATACCGGTATCAGCGTTTCGGAAAACGCAAAGGGTCACCACCTACGTGAGCTAGCATATATTAAAATTTCCAGTAGTTTCATTATTTTATTGATAAAAAAACGTATTTCTTAGCCTAAGAATAATAAAACAGTAAAAAACATAAATACTAACAGTACTGCATCATGTAAAATACGATACCGGTATCAGTGTTTCGGAAAACGAAAAGGGTCGCACCTACGTGAGCTAGTACATACTGAAATTTTCATTATTTTAGTGATAAAACAAGTATTTCCTAGCCTAAGAGTAATAAAACAGTAAAAAATAGTAAAAAACATAAATTTAGATATATAACTCACAGCATTGCATCATGTGAAATACTGTCCGATAGCATACAATGTATTGGTGTCGCACCTACGTGAGCTAGCATATATTAAAATTTCCAGTATTTTGATGATTTTATTGATAAAAAAATTTATTTCTTAGCCTAAGAATAATAAAACAGTAAAAAATAGTAAAAAACATAAATACTAACAGTATTGCACCATGTAAAATACGATACCGGTATCAGCGTTTCGGACAAAGGCTTGCACCTACGTGAGATAGTTCATGGAATGCTATTGGCTGAAAGAGTGAGAGACGACGAATCACAGAATTGTTTTTCTGTATGTTCTGTATCATGGGGTCTGATTGGCCTTTTCATTGAAGCTTGGTTCTCCCACCATCTTCCATTGTCTCGCCTCACTCGTTCAGTCTAACTCACATGTGCGCCGTTCACGTTGTGCTTATTAATACGTTTTGCTTGTGATTTTTTACTCACGTATTTCAACCTTTGCAATGCCTCCCAAGCATCCTTCATCTTCTAAGGCTTCTGGTAGTGAGCCTAAGCGGCAAAGGAAGATGTTAACCATAACAGATAAGGTGAAACTGCTGAAAGAAGGAAAAAGGTTTACGGATGTCGGCCGCTATTTTGGCCTCAATGAATAACAGCCGTAAAGCTGTTATTGGCTGCGGAATAATTTCCTCTGGCGTCTACAAACGTCATTACCACCTCATTCACGGTGAGTTTACCTATCATGTACATATAAATTTACGTTGCATGCTGTTATTTATAAAGTAAAGGGTGGTTTTTTAACAGTGCCGGGAGGGTTTATACAGTAAACGTAAAAATAATTGTAAAATACCTATGTACATGAGTATGTCATGTCATTACCACCTCATTCACAGTAAGTTTATCTATCACTTTCATATAAATTTACGATTGCATGCTGTTATTTATGAAGTAAAGGGTGGTTTGTTAACAGTACAGGGAGGGTTTATACAGTTTATACAGTGTAAACGTAAAAATAAATTAAAATACCTATGTACATATAGGGTGATCCTACTTCGCGAAAATTCCTCTATCGCGCCGGGTCCCGGAACCGAACCTTCGCGATAAACAAAGGATCACTATATATATATATATATATATATATATATATATATATATATATATATATATATATATATATATATATATATATATATATATATATATATATATATATATATATATATATATATATATACACAGTGTTGCCTCACTTATCGCAGTAGTTCGGTTCCGGGACCCGGCGCGAACCCGGAAATCCGTGGTGCAGAGATCAGCCTATATGTACATAGATATTTTAATGTATTTTTACGCTTACACTGTATAAACCCTCCCTGTACTGTTAAAAAACACCCTTTACATTATAAATAACAGCAAGCAATGTAATTTGTTTATGAAAGTGATAGGAAAACTTACCATGAATGAGGTGATGATGACTTGACATTAATAGGTTCCATATTTTACAATAATATTTACGTTTACGTAAAATAGCGGCCGACATCTACAAACTTTTTTCCTTCTTTCAACATATCTAAGAGTTTCACTTTATCTACAATGGTTAACATTTTCCTTTGTCGCTTAGGCTCACTACAAGAAGCTTAGAAGATGAAGGATGCTTGGGAGGCATTGCAAAGGTTAAAATATGCGAGTGAAAAAATCATAAGCAAAACATATTAATAATAATAAGCATAACATGAATGGCTCACACGAGTGAGGCGAGACAGTGGAAGATGGTGGAAGCCTTTGTCCGAAACGCTGATAGTGGTATCGTATTTTACATTTTGCAATACTGTTAGTATTTATGTTTTTTACTATTTTTTACTGTTATATTATTCATAGGCTAAGAAATACGTTTTTTTTATCAATAAAATCATGAAACTACTGGAAATATAAATATATATGCTGGCTCACGTAGCTTCGACCCCAATACATTGTACGCTATCAAACACAAGCAAAACGTGAGTTAGACTGAACGAGTCTTTGTCCAAAACGCTGATAGCGGTATCGTATTTTACATGTTGCAATACTGTTAGTATTTAAGTTTTTTACTATTTTTTACTGTTTTATTATTCTTAGGCTAATAAATACGTTTTTTTTTTATCAATAAAATCATGAAACTACTGGAAATATAAATATATATGCTAGCTCACGTAGCTGCGACAGCAATACATTGTATGCTATTGAACACTATTTCGTATGATGCAATACTGTGAGTTATACTGTACGTACGTATATCATTCAGTTATTAGTACAATGTATATTAATTTAAAATTCATCTAGTTATTTGATGATTGTACAAAATCTATTGTATTTATTCACTGTAATTTGGACCAAATATTCCTTTTGTAAAGATTATACTGTACTTTTCAAAAGAGGTGGTCAATAAATCTTTTTTTTACTGTTTTATTATTTGTAGGCTGGGAAATAATTTTTTTTTATCAATTAGATAATGAAATGTTTTTTTTCAATTAAAAAAAAATGAAAAAACTGAGAATTTTTTTTTAAATATTTTTGCATATACCCATGAAATAAAATAATAATTTATCAAAAAAAAAAAAAAAAAAAAAAAAAAAAAAAAAAAAAAAAAAAAAAAAAAACCGCGATAGAGTGAGAAAGCGAACCAGGAAGCGCGAATAACTGGGGTAACACTGTATATATATATATATATATATATATAAATATATATATATATATATATATATATATATATATATATATATATATATATATATATATATATATATATATATATATATATATTTAGTAGGTCCTTGTATGACTTCATTCCGAGTTACGTCATTTCACCGTCACAACAAAGGCCAAAAAATAAATAAAAAATTAATTTTTCAACCTGCCTGGCTGGTGTGGTAAATTCAAACTGCGCCCCAATATAGCTTGTGAGAGCAACGGAGGCATACACAGCTAGCAGCACTGCTGTATTCATATTTATCAAGTTAATGGCTTTATTTATTTATTCTTTATATATACAGCATTTGGTTACTGTATATTGAAGGATGATACTGAATTTAAAAAACCAACAAACAAACACATTGCTGTAAGAAAGAAATTCTTATATGGATTAAAAGAAGTGATTGGTGGGAATTGGACGGATGCTCAGATACGGAGAAGAATAAAAGATAGGGAAGCATGGCGATCCATGGTGGCCCACATCCGAGCGGATACGGCACTGCGGTAAGGTGTATATATATATATATATATATATATATATATATATATATATATATATATATATATATATATATATATATATATATATATATATATATATATATATCTATATATATATATATATATATATATATTATTAACACTGAATTGTTGACATACAGTGTAAAATGGTAGGAAAAGCCCATTAAATAAAACATATTTTCGATGTTTTATTTAATGGGCCTTTCCTACCATATATATATACGGTATATATATATATATATATATATATATATATATATATATATATATATATATATATATATATATATATATATATATATATATATATATATATATATATACAGCAATCCCCCGCTGCATCGTGTTTCTTGGTTCACGTTTTCACTGTATCGCGTTTTTTTTTTTTTTTTGGGGGGGGGGGCAAAAATAATTGTAAAATACCTATGTACATGAGTATGTCATGTAATTACCACTTCATTCACTGTAATTTTATCTATCACTTTCATATAAATTTACGTTGCATGCTGTTATTTATGAAGTAAAGGGTGGTTTGTTAACAGTACAGGGAGGGTTTATACAGTGTAAACATAAAAATAAATTAAAATATCTATGTACATATAGGCTGATCCTACCTCGCAGGTTTTCCTGTCTCGCACCGGGTCCCGGAACCGAACTACCGCGATAAGGGGGGGATCACTGTATACGTATAACATATATATATATATATATAATATATATATATATATATATATATATATATATATATATATATATATATATATATATATATATATACAGTGATCCTTCGCTGTATCGCGTTTCTTGGCTCGCGATTTCACTATACCATGATTTTTTTTTTCAATTTTTTCTTGGTATATGCAAAAATATTAAAATATTAAAAAAATTAAAATTTTCAGTATTTTAATATTTTTATTGAAAAAAACATTTCATCATCTAATTGATAAAAAAAATTTATATCCCAGCCTATGAATAATAAAACAGTAAAACACATAAATTTAGATATACAGTGTTACCTCGGTTATTCGTGCTTCTTGGTTCGCGTTCTCACTCTATCGCGTTTTTTTTTGGACAAATTATTATTTTATTTTATGGGTATACGCAAAAATATTAAAATATTGAAACATTTTTTTTCAGTATTTTCATTTTTTTAAATTGAAATTTACGTTGCGTGCTGTTATTTATAATGTAAAGGTTTTTTTTTCAAAAGTGCAGGGATGGTTTATACAGTACGTAATCGAAAAAATAATTGTAAATGAGTATGTATGTCACGTCATTATCACCTCATTCACCGTAATTTTATCTATCACTTTCATAAAAATTTACGTTGCTTGCTGTTATTAATAATGCAAAGTGTCTTTTTTTAACAGTGCAGGGAGGGTTTATACAGTACGTAAACGAAAAAATAATTGTAAATGAGTATGTATGTCACGTCATTATCACCTCATTCACCGTAATTTTATCTATCACTTTCATAAAAATTTACGTTGCTTGCTGTTATTTATAATGTAAAGGGTGGTTTTTTAACAGTGCAGGGAGGGTTTATACAGTACGTAAACGAAAAAATAATTGTAAATGAGTATGTATGTCACGTCATTATCACCTCATTCACCGTAATTTTATCTATCACTTTCATAAAACTTTACGTTGCTTGCTGTTATTTATAATGTAAAGGGTGTTTTTTTAACAGTGCAGGGAGGGTTTATACAGTACGTAAACGAAAAAATAATTGTAAATGAGCATGTACGTCACGTCATTATCACCTCATTCACCGTAATTTTATCTATCACTTTCATAAAAATTTACGTTGCTTGCTGTTATTTATAATGTAAAGGGTGTTTTTTTAACAGTGCAGGGAGGGTTTATACAGAACATAAACGAAAAAATAATTGTAAATGAGTATGTATGTCACGTCATTATCACTTCATTCACTGTAATTTTATTTATCACTTTCATAAAAATTTACATTGCTTGTTGTTATTTATAATGTAAAGGGTGTTTTTTAACAGTGCAGGGAGGGTTTATACAGTGTAAACGTAAAAATATATTAAAATATCTATGTACATATAGGCGGATCCTACTTCGCGGATTTCCTGGTTCGCACCGGGTCCCGGAACCGAACTACCGCGATAAGTGAGGCAACACTGTACAGTATAACTCACAGTATTGCATCATGTGAAATAGTGTCTGATAGCGTACAATGTATTGGGGTCGCAGCTACGTGAGCTAGCATATATATTTATATTTCCAGTAGTTTCATGATTTCATTGATAAAAAACGTATTTTTTAGCCTAAGAATAATAAAACAGTAAAAAATAGTAAAAAACATAAATACTAACAGTATTGCACCATGTAAAATACGATACCGGTATCAGTGTTTCGGAAAACGAAAAGGGTCGAATCTACGTAAGATAGTACAAATTGAAATTTTCATTATTTTATTGATAAAACAAGTATTTCCTAGCCTAAGAGTAATAAAACAGTAAAAAATAGTAAAAAACATAAATTTAGATATATAACTCACAGTATTAAATAGTAAAAAAATAAATTTAGATATATAACTCACAGTATTGCATCATGTGAAATAGTGTCCGATAGCGTACAATGTATTGGGGTCGCACCTACGTGAGCTAGCATATATATTAAAATTTCCAGTAGTTTCATGATTTTATTGATAAAAAACGTATTTCTAAGCCTAAGAATAATAAAACAGTAGAAAATAGTAAAAAACATAAATACTAACAGTATTGCAACATGTAAAATACGATACCGCTATCAGCGTTTCGGACAAAGGCTTGCATCATCTTCCATTGTCTCGCCTCACTCGTTCAGTGTAACTCACGTGTTCGCCGTTCACGTTGTGCTTATTAATACGTTTTGCTTGTGATTTTTTTACTTGCATATTTTAACCTTTGCAATGCCTCCCAAGCATTCTTCATCTTCTAAGGCTTCTTGTAGTGAGCCTAAACGGCAAAGGAAAATGTTAACCATAACAAATAAAGTGAAACTGTTAGATATGTTGGAAGAAAGAAAAAGGTTTACGGATGTCGGCCAGTATTTTGGCCTCAATGAAAAACAGCCGTAATGCTGTTATTGGCTGCGGAATAATTTCCTCTGATGTCTACAAGCTCATTACCGCCTCATTCACGGTAAGTTTACCTATCACGTACATATAAATTTACGTTGCATGCTGTTATTTATAAAGTAAAGGGTGTTTTTTTTTACAGTGCAGGGAGGGTTTATACAGTAAACGTAAAAATAATTGTTAAATACCTATGTACATGAGCATGTCATATAAATTTACGCTTGTTATTTATGAAGTAAAGGGTGGTTTGTTTACAGTACAGGGAGGGTTTATACAGTTTATACAGTGTAAACGTAAAAATAAATTAAAATATCTATGTACAAATAGGCTGATCCTCCTCCGCGATTTTCCTGTCTCGCGTCGGGTCCCGGAACAGAACTTTCGCGATAATTGAAGGAACACTGTGATTACCTAATTGTGTTTACGGGAAAGAGCCCAAAGCTCGTATCTTCCCGTCTCCTCATCGGTTCCATTTTATACTTAGTGATACTTATCATACCTGTCCTTAAAACTATGGATTGAGATAGCATTAACTACCTCCTCGCTTAGCCAATTCCAATTATCAACTACTCTTACAATGAAAAAGTATTTCCTTACATCCTGCGAAGAAGTTCTCTTACGAAGCTTCAAACTATGACCTCTAGTTCTAGAGCCAGCCATATCAAAATATCGATCCCTATCCACTCTATCATAACCATGAAGGAATTTAAAGACTGTCACCATATCCCCCCTCACTCTTCTAGCTTCGAGTGATGGTAAGTCTAATTCCCTCAGCCTCTCATCATAACTGAGATTGCGTATTTCTGGCACCAGTTTCGTGGCATGTCTTTGAACTTTTTCAAGCTTAGCTATGTGCTTTTTCAAGTACGGATTCCAAAAGGGGGCTGCATATTCGAGTTTTGGCCTCACATAGGTTACATATATATATATATATATATATATATATATATATATATATATATATATGAGAGAGAGAGAGAGAGAGAGAGAGAGAGAGAGAGAGAGAGAGAGAGAGAGAGAGATATTCACACTTAGAAAGTTTATATATAAACAGCAGATGGTGAAAATTTTCACCCTCCACTGGGCCTCATCATATATATATATATATATATATATATATATATATATATATATATATATATATATATATATATATATATATATATATATATATATATAAAACTAATCTATGATACAGACAAATATGCAATGAAACACTACAAATGGTAATAGAATCTTAAATTAAATATACATATGTTCTCTGAAATGAAAATATAATCGTGAATACAGTATATTAAAAAAAAGTATACAAAATGAATATTATCGTAAAGTACATAGACAATACAGAAGCAACAGAAAACTCCTTAACAAAAAAGTTACAAGACAGTGAGTAGGCAACATACGCTGAAGGGCAATGTGGTGGAGGTGCGGCAGATAAAGCAGAGTCAGTAGACGCAGAGCGTCCCAAAGAACTACGGGAGTTAGATCTACTGGGAATAGACGGTGGTTCATCGTCACGAATGAGACTGTGTCTGTGGATACATGGTGCACATTACTAAATGGAGAGGCCACGAGCTAGCACTAGAGTATTACAGCTGTTGTGATCTACTGACATGTTAATCAAGGTTTGCAGTTACATATGTAACGATAAGGTGGTTTCCATACATAAAATTAAAAAGCCTTTCTCATGATGACATACTCCTTGTAGAACATTTACGAAGTACAGTACATAACAAGTATGAGAATATTGCCTGGGAAGGGAGACATATTAAAATAAGACTGCTACATACCAGCATAAGTAGTTGTTAAATATATTCTAATTCAACACTAATGGACTACTGAATTTTTAGGTACTACATATGTCAGCTATAACAGTTGAGCACAATAATGTTTTTATGATAAAAAAAAAAGTCTGAATACAATAACCAATACACTTGGTAATGATAGTATGATATTTATTTTTTTAGAAGTTCTTACTTCAAATACAATAAATAAGAAAGAAAATACTGTATAAGGATGATTTTGATCTTGTACATATCTGTGCTTGTGTGAGGGTAGTGTGTATTTACCTAATTTTATGTTTCTTGTGTGCATGTGTGTGGGCATAAAAAAAATAAATAAATAAAATAAAATTGTATTTTATATATATATATATATATATATATATATATATATATATATATATATATATATATATATATATATATATATATAATGAAGAATTATATATGATATAAACCGTTTTCAGGAAAAAAGAAAAAAAATATTAATATTCATATGAAAATTAAAATTCTGTAGTTATTACCATACACAGGAAACTAATGAATTTCAAAGAAAAGGGGTAAAAAATACTGTTTATCTTTTCTTCATTGATATAAAAATTTCTCTCTCTTTTTAATAAATACTGCCTTCTCTCTCTCTCCAGGGACAGCAGGGCGAATCCAAATAAAGTAACATCTCCTAATCTATGTTTTATCGCCATTCCCTTGTTAGTGACTGAATTTAGGTCAACTTACAAATATCTGACACTTGTCAATCTTCTCAAGTGCTTGAACTTAATACTTCCTACTCACACACAACAGACTACGAACACATGAATATATTATATTTTTTCTAAAGATATTAGAACAGTACCACATTACATATTCTCTCATCAAGTGAGGTGAAAGCTACCCTATTTGAAAATATCTACAGTAATTATGCATCAAGCATTTTACCTTCTGGACAGCAAAACAAGAGATTGCCTGTGAGTAGAATTGCGTCTAGTTAAACCTAATCTTGTTTTAATTGCCGTAAAATGATTCTGCACAGCTGTTGACAGCATAGGACACTGCTCTTCATCTTGCTGTTAGAATGAGAAGAAAATTGCTGCATATAAGTACAGTAGTTGCCATAATATGACTGGTATCAAATTCAGCTATTAAGCAGAGCAAAATAATATTAACGTAGATTAAAGTCCAGGAGCAGTTGAAAATTAGTACTTCAGCATTTATGTAATGAGTAAGTGTTCAACTAGATGTATGCTTATACCTCTGCAGAGCTCTCATATATTCATCTAATCTATTTGCCAGACTATTTCATACAGATGATACTGTCATTACAATGCTTATATACTGAAATCTACAGAGCTTCATCATATTATATATTCCATAAAAGCCCTGGACATACTATAATAATACGCATACCAATATAGGACATTTTGTTAGGACATGGTAGCCATCTCTTCCTTGAGACATATAAGCCTTAGTGACCAGTCGATATTTAGCATTTGGAAGCAAATATTCATCTCCAACTTTAACTAAGTCGTGGATAACCCTGCTACCTGGATCTGCCTTAGGGTCAAAAACAAACTGAATACCAGCAACCAATGGGAAACGTCCTTCCAATTTGGGGTACTGCGACACACCATTCTCAAGAACTTCCAACAACTGACTACCTGTAAAATTAAGAGGTTGGTGGTGAATCCTTCATCTCCTTGGCGAGGAATTTATGCAGCTTCATGATAAACAGTTCACAATATCATTCACTGCTTGACACTAAATTTACCAGTAATTTCCAAAACTAAAAGAGGATCCAGCATTGGTAGCACAGTCATCAAATCCCTCATCCTAAATTCTCCGACAGGGTGTACTCGGTCAGAACGAAGGGTTCCAGAATTGATTATAGCAACATCTCCATTGCACGCAGCCATTATAATATCACAAATAAAGTTTCCAAGATTTGTTTCTGAAGTGCGAATGGCAGAGAATCTTCCATCCAACTCAACGCTGAAAGTACCAAGAGTTTCTTCCATTTTTTCACCAACAACAGCTGAAAGAAATATTCATCATTATTTCTTAATAGGGCCATTTTTAAGGTTTAAGTATAGCTTCAGGTGTTGGCAATAAATATACTTTAAATAGACGTAGATGACAACACACCTAAATGCTACATTCTATGACAGAGAAAATATCAGGAAAGCAAAGATTAAAGCAACAGATTCAATAAGCACTACTGTATCATTCTACTAAATTTTCAACCTAAAATTATTCATATGGATCAAACTTTGTAATAGTAACTCCTGCAATGTCTGGTAATGTGACATCCATATTTAAGAGGGAATACTCACCTTCATACTCTTTGAGGGCTTCTTTCAATTCTTCATCTGCTTCAAACCTAGAATCTACAACCACTTTTTCTATATCTACATTAACATTCATATCTTCCTCAGACAAGGTTAAGACAGAAAATTCTCTAAAATCAGTCCCACTCTTCAGGATATATTTATCATTGATCTGGAAAAAAAATATACGCAATGTAACATCTTTAAAGCAACTATACAATAGCCACGAAATAAATCTTTGCTTGTAACTTTTCTTAAATGATAAAATAAGTACACTAAATAAAAATTATATATATCTCTACAATAAGTCACACTTTTCTTGTAAAAAGGATGGTCGAGCCAAGAAGACACTCCTTATAAATTAAGCAGGAAAAAAGGCACCATCATTACCACAACAATAGCACAGCTTTAGTAATAGCATTATGTTATTTATTAAGACTAAAGCAACCAATAATAATACTACAAGTGGTCTAAATGCAAATGTAAAATACTCTATGCTGGAGAACTTAGAAACAGTTTACTGTATATATTAATATGCTGTGAACAATACAGAAAAGTTATTCATCAGAACCACGAAACATAATATGAAGCGTTTCAAACTCCCTATTACTGACAGGCTGAAAAACATGTCTGTACTTAGTGTTATTAAAATGGAAATAATGAGAATAAAATACATCTTTTATGTATGTAATGTTATAACGCGCACAGGTTAATACGCAAATAAACATACCCTATCCAGAGGAATGCCTCAGGTATCACAAGTTTACCATGGTTCCATGATGAAAGGTTGATTTCCCTCACAAATATTTGCCGGGGTAAAGAGTATCTCATTTCATGTTAACGTAGTAGTCTATCTCTTACCCATCTATCATGCTCCTTGATGTAACAACATCTGGACAGGCATTACACTCCTCATCTATTTCTTATTCTACCCCCATGGTCTAAAACCTGGTTTATCCATGCAACAATAGTTTATTAAGATTATTTCAATGGCTATTCTTTTTAGATGTCCACACTAGTTAAGCTGTGTCTGTCCCATATTCTCTTTAAACTTTTCCTGCTTCAATATCTCTCTATAACGCTCATTTCTCACTCTAAAAATCCTCTGACTTTACAGAGTCATTACAATAAGAGTAACATTAAAAATAATTCTTTTTCCAAACATGAAGCGATATGCCAAAGCTAGTTAGTGGTTGCAATTGTAAGTACAGAAACAGAGTTGCAAAGCTTCACTGAACTTTGTCGATTTAAACATCTTTCATAAGCAACTTTGCTGAAGGGAAAAAAAATATCAGAGGGAGGGAATGGCTGTTTTGACATGAAGTCAATTTCTTTGACATGAAAGGAATATAAGATGATACTTCCTCTTCCAGTACCAGGTATAAACTTGGTATTTTTAATTTAATAATAATGCACTGCTTTATGTTACAAATAATCCCCATTCAGATATGGGTGGCCACAGACAAGCTGGAATTGAGATATCAAGGCTGGAAGGGATCAAATCCACCCAGTCATTTTTAATTGAATAATACTAATAATACAAATAAGTACAGTTGTCCCGCATCTTCCATGATTTTAAGCATATGGGGTCCAAAAATATAAAAAAAATTAAAATACTTTCCCTATAAATATAGAATATAAAATACACTGTACTATTTACATATATACAGTCACCTTGCTTTTTATGTGTGTTTATACTACGCAAAATTGGAATAACGCCTCTTAAAAAAAAAAGTAATAATAATAATAATAACGAAATGTGCGAGTAATGCGTGTGAGAAAAAGCGGAAATGGTTCGGTTGGGTAAGTAAGCGACCGCCTCGGAGGCAATTTCCCGCCATGCTGCCATGTGCTTCAGTTTCTCTTCACCCAGTATGAACCCCAACTACAACCAGGAGTTAGCTCTCCCCCTTCCTCCTCCTCTTCTACTCCCGCTTAAGTCACTTCCTCACCACTACGCTGCTCATCCCACTATGCCTGTTGCCCATTGTATATAGAGTGAGTGTAATTTTTTTACTTTTTTTTAAGTTATATCTTAAATACTGTACTACATTATTATATTCAGGCTTTGCATAATACAAAAAATGAGCTTTCTAGTCTTGAATTTGTTCATAATTTTAGTTTATCTTTGTTTACGTTTGCAGCTAGGGGTTCGTTCTACTGATTCCCCCTCCTTTTCTCCTACCGTCTAAGTAACGCGCTCACCACCACCACGCTCGTCCCATGCCTGTTGCTCACCGTATATAGAGTGAGTAGACTGCATTTTATAATTTTTTTTTTACAGTATTTCAGGTGTTGCATAAAGAAAAAAAATTTTGCTCTCTAGTCTTGCTTTTGTAAATTTTTTTGATATCTCTGTGTACGATTGCAGATAGGGGTTCGTTCTCCTACTTCCCCCTCCTCTTCTACCGCTTAAGTCACGTACGTCCCAGTATGCCTATTGTCCACCATATAGGAGTGCGTTAATTTGTTTACTGTACAGTATTTATTTGTAAATCTGTATATCTTTAAGCCTGTATACTATTTGTATTTTAATATACTGTACATAACTACAGGTATTTCAGCTTTGTTATGTACTTGTAAAAAATGTTTTACTTATCTTATTTCTTTGGCATAGTGTGTTTATGTACGGTTGTAGAACGTATTTATGTCCATTACCATTATTCCTTATGGAAATTGACTGTTTATATTACAAGTAATATATATTACACGTGCCTTTTGAGAATCTATCCTTGTGTTGCTTCAAGAGGTGAGTTATTTAAATTGAATTTGGTAATGCATAAATGCAGTATAAAAGCATAGGCATGCTTAAAGTATACAGGAGGATGGGAATAGGTTATATGCAAAGCATCAGGACTTTCATTTGATGGTCTTGAACATATGTGATATTTGACTTATGCAGTGAGTGGTGAAACCAATTGATAGAATAAGATGGTGTAAAACTGCAGACAATAATAACAATGATATAAATACAAGTAATAATGCTAACAATAATAGTATTAGTACATACTTACCTTCTGAATTTCATATACATGGTCATGACCTCCCAAAATGAGGTCAATTTCATCAACATTCTCTGCTAACCGGATGTCATTAGGGGTACGCATATGAGTCAGTGCTATGATGTAATCACAACCCTGAGGAAATAGAACAAAAATATATATCATACATTTATGTCAACACGCAGATATAGTCATATTTACCTACGTCTATGTTACACTTACGATCATGAAGATTGAAACAAAAACAAGAGGGTTTCCAGAGGAATATATTACAAAATGTACAGTACCTATATATTTTGAAAAACTTCAATATTTTTTAAATTTCTTGTATATAAGATTACAATTAAAAATTCTGTACGATAAAATTCAAGAACATGCAAACGTCAACAAATCACGCAAAAGTTGGCTATAACATTGAAGAGTCTTGAACTCACTTCATTTCTGAGCTGGACGGCTAATTCCCTTCCCTTGTCAACATAATCTGTGAAAGTTACTTGTTCTGCATTAATAGTAGCCAAAGTTTCTAGCCATTCTTGCTCAACCAAGCCAATCTAGAATGCATAAGTATAAAAGCTACCATGAAAAGTATACAAATTAAAAAATTCTCGTTTTACTACAAAAACATTACGAGGACAAAGATGGTGTGGCTGGGGAATTAAGGCTGGATGCCCTTCCCAGCGCCCCACGATGGGCTCAAATGCAGGTCTACCAACTTTCGAGTCGAGTATTATGACCACTTGACTACCATGGTTGGTGATTACATATCTATCAACAACAAAATTACTGTAGTTCAATTTTAAAGCAAACAAAATTTATTTATGCAATAACATATTCATGTACAAAGTTATTTCATATTACAAAAACTTTCTAACATACAACTAATGACGGCAAACCACTTACAATGCCAATTTTCCAGCCATGCCAATCGACTTTATGAGTGACAATACCATCTGCCAAAGGTCTCTCGGTTTCATTGTCATCGACATTACTCATAAGCCAAGGAAAATCAGTTCTTCCAGCAACATCTATTAATCTTTCTAATCCAAAATCTGAAAATAACTGACTATTATCATTTTGTTTATGAAGGTGGAGCCCAAATGCTTCATAGGATGTATTAGTTATTCATGTGTAAACACGTATAATAAAACAAACTATGACATACATACCTAAGAGTACAGTACATAATTTATCAAGATAAGGAAAATTAAATTTTTCACAATACCCAAACATCAGCAGCAATGTACAAAATACTGTGTAGGTAAATAAAACATTTGCAATAATTTTATACTGTAGACATGCTGTATACCCTTAATACCATGTTTACAGCCGTGATTTATGAAGTACCTTACATGTTCTCGGGTAAGATGACTGCTAAATTTATGAAGTGAAAAGTTGTCTAGGCTTCATCCTAGGGAAACTTCCAAGTACATACACGTATCTTTGGAAAACTATATACAGTATTGCAAGGAAAACAGACTATGTCCTTATCATGTGATATTAATATTTTTTTTCCATGAGGGCTGCCAGATAAGCACTACAGCCATTATCAAATTCCTAGGTTATGATAATGTTGGAAAAGTGAGCAATAAATATTTCTAATTAATGAAACAGAAGAAAAGCATGACTAAATATTTCTCTCCACTGGCCTAATATTTGGAAGAGAAAGTCTGAGAAACATTTCTATCAAAAATTATTTAACTGCACATTTGATCCTTTAAAAATAGAAAATTTAGTCATCTACAGCCACATTTTTTAATACCCATAACTTTACGGTCTCTTTCTAAATACAGGATACATCATGAAAGTGATATGTGATAAGATATTAGTGCAATTCTACTCTATCAATATGCAACACATATTACCTACCAAAATCATGATTGCCAAAAACGGCACAGTGAATGCCAAGTTGATTCATCACTGGCACCATCTGCTCTCCTTTGGTGAACGAGCTCACTAAAAGAGAGAAAAACGGACGTTGCAACAAAATTTGCTCTTATTATTTGGAATCCAGATACCTATTCCATACCACAATGCTTCCATGTATGTATACAGAGATTAGTACAGTACTGTATATGCAAACACATTACTGTATATATCAATAGCTATACTTCAATATAAACTTAATATACCTGCATTATAGATTCAGCACTAAATAGGAGAAATGATCTCTCGCACTACACTTCATAGATAACTCTCCTTGACTATGGCTATGCCAGGTTCTTGCAATAATTTTTTTTATTTTCAGTAAAATACGATAACAAACAGCATACTGAAGTGGACGAAAAGCTCTTATTACTCTGGTTATGAAGATTGTGTTACTGCATAGCAGAATTAAGAATGACTATTATACATATGCAGGAAGTCTGGCAAGTTAGAATGTGTCATTTACAGTGATCGATTTATCGTTCCTTTGGTTGGGCATCACTTCATAAGCACAAAATCTATATAAAAAATTTTAGCTTCATTTGTAATGATGCATATCAGTCAAGAAAAATTCCATAAATACACATTGATACACAGATATTCTCGAGTTACCTAAGAGCAATCAAAAATATAATCACCAACTGAACAAATGTAATAAGCATAAAGAAATAATGATTACCATATGAAGCTTTATATCCATACTTACTGATAGAAGGAGCTAAGATATCCCCACTGAAGAGCACAAGTGGGTCTCTGTCTGCAAAAGTCTTCAAAGCAGTTTTGAATCTGGCAGCTCCAGCAATGGGCTCCAATTTCTGTTCTTCAACATTATACACATCATTGAAATGGATGACAGTGATGGAAGAGGCTCGTGGGCCATTCTCGGTCAATCCCATACTTAAGCAGTGCGGAAAATAATCGCTGATTGATCACTCTGGCAAAAAAGAAATATAGATAATCTAATTTACAGTATTATAATCTTATCATTATCTTATACACCAGCTACATATATGAAACACAGTGCTGCCTCACTTATCGCGGTAGTTCGGTTCCGGGACCCGGCGCGAACCAGGAAATCCGCGAAGTATGATCCGTCTATATGTACAGAGATATTTTAATATATTTTTACGTTTACACTGTATAAACCCTCCCTGCACTGTTAAAAAACACCCTTTACATTATAAATAACAGCAAGCAACGTAAATTTTTATGAAAGTGATAGATAAAATTACGGTGATTGAAGTGATAATGACGAGACATACATACTCATTTACAATTATTTTTTCGTTTACGTACTGTATAAACACTCCCTTGCACTGTTAAAAAAACACCCATTACATTTTTATGAAAGTGATAGATAAAATTACGGTGAATGAGGTGATAATGACGTGACATACATACTCATTTACAATTATTTTTTCGTTTACGTACTGTATAAACCCTCCCTGCACTGTTAAAAAAAACACCCTTTACATTATAAATAACAGCAAGCAACGTAAATTTTTATGAAAGTGATAGATAAAATTACGGTGAATAAGGTGATAATGACGTGACATACATACTCATTTACAACTATTTTTTCGTTTACGTACTGTATAAACCCTCCCTGCACTGTTAAAAAAAGACCCTTTACATTATTAATAACAGCAAGCAACGTAAATTTTTATGAAAGTGATAGATAAAATTACGGTGAATGAGGTGATAATGACGTGACATACATACTCATTTACAATTATTTTTTCGTTTACGTACTGCATAAACCCTCCCTGCACAGTTAAAAAAACACCCTTTACATTATAAATAACAGCAAGCAACGTAAATTTTTATGAAAGTGATAGATAAAATTACGGTGAATGAGGTGATAATGACGTGACATACATACTCGTTTACAATTATTTTTTCGTTTACGTACTGTATAAACCCTCCCTGCACTGTTAAAAAAACACCCTTTACATTATAAATAACAGCAAGCAACGTAAATTTTTATGAAAGTGATAGATAAAATTACGGTGAATGAGGTGATAATGACGTGACATACATACTCAATTACAATTATTTTTTCGTTTACGTACTGTATAAACCCTCCCTGCACTGTTAAAAAAAGACCCTTTACATTATAAATAACAGCAAGCAACGTAAATTTTTATGAAAGTGATAGATAAAATTACGATGAATGAGGTGATGATGACGTGACACACATACTCATACACAATTATTTTTTTGTTTACGAACTGTATAAACCCTCCCTGCACTGTTAAAAAAACACCCTTTACATTATAAATAACAGCACGCAACGTAAATTTCAATAAAAAAAATAAAATACTGAATTTTTTTTTTCAATATTTTAATATTTTTGCATATACCCATAAAATAAAATAATAATTTATAAAAAAAAACCGCGATAGAGTGAGAACGTGAACCAGGTAGCACGAATAACCGAGGTAACACTGTATAGCAGAGGATGTAATGACAGTCCAAACCCATGACTTCAGGTACTAAATTCCTGAGTAAAATCTGTTACCAACTAGGCAATGATATAATACAGTACAGAGAAACGCATTTGTATGATCTTGTTTCAAAATAGTTTTAAAACCGAAAAATTGGAATAAAAGTCTATAAAAGCCAAACTACCAAGAGCAACTACAAGGAGAATAATGGCCATGGAAAACATACAAATAAAAATAATTAATGAAAAACGAATATTTCTGTACGGTACTGTACTCCTATTCGTGTGTAAACTCTACAAAGCAAATTATTACTACAGAACAGAAAAAAAAATTCAAATATCTTTATATTCATATTCATGGTAGGGAAGAGTGCACTGGAAATTAGAGCAATTATACAGGGTAAGAAAAAGAAACACAGTACAGTATATATTTCCTTGATATGCTGAGGTGCTTTAAAAATAACATGTGATAATCCAATATATCAATTCTAAATAACATAATATGATAAGCCATTATATTATTTCCACATACAGTACAAGAAGATAAAGTGTATTTTATCATGCAGAAATACAAATATATTTATATCAGACACAGGTTCTGACAAAGCCTGTTTCATCAGGATGCCCTCTATACGAAAAATTACTGCATTCTATTTCGAAGAAATAGACCTTAAGGCATGGTAATCACTTTCAACAGAGTTCAATACATAATTTGAATTTCATGCTCAAACTAAAGCTCCACCTAAATGGAGGAAAATAATTAATCAACAATAATAATCAATTAAAATTCCAGGTCAAAACACAAAGGATTGACAAAGAAGCAGCAATGCTGCTCATCAATAGTCAAAAGTGCCTAAAATAATATACTAGAAAACAAACGTGTAGCATGCAAAAATTGGAAAGTTTAAAGCAAGGAGTAAATAGCTTGGTTAGTGTTTAAAAAATAAAGGCTATTGTAAATATTTACCTGTTTTTAAATATACTGTAATACCTTTGCGACTTTTATGTGTTTAAAGAATTGAAGATATGGCTGCACCAACAAAGCTACCTGACCCTTTCATAAACAAACAAATATTCCCAATCTATTACATACCCAGAAGTTTCATGAATATATTGGATTTAATGAATACAATAATCCCTATGTCTAAATAAGATTGATAATATCGATGTCAATTTTTTGAATTTATAAGATATTGATGAGAACTCCTTTGCTTGACCTTACTTGTGACATTTAACATTTAGCTTTATGGCAAAGAGATTGAAAATGAATTTTGCATCTTAAGTAAGTTGTAGAGTGAAAACAATGACAAAATATATTGCAACATACTAGTACAGTATATTCATGTCCACAGCTCTCAAGGAATAGGTTTGAAGAACAAGTATGTATTATTTATATAACAGATATATCAATGTAAATTGAACTATAAGCTTTTAAATCTAGTAAAAGAACTTACTGCCAAAGGGTGCATCTCTTCCTTATACTACAAGGACATAAATTCAATATGCATAAAAAACGTCAGTACCAAATTACCTTTAAAAGGAGTTTCTTGATAAACATTTAACATATTAGTGAAACTGCCTAAGTATAATTACCATCATCGCTATTAGTAAGTTATTGCATACAGGTATACTGTACTGGATTAAAAATTTTGGAAATGAATATACAGTAAAACAGTGTAATGAAACACACTTAAACCAAATACAGCATATTGCACTGAAAGAATTGCAACAAAGTATAGGTCCACATTATAATATGTGTTCCTCCCATCAAAGATATTTATTCACCCAGAATATTTTTAGTTTCCCACATAAAAATTAAATTAAGTTAATATACTCACTGGGTAGCCTGCACAGATACTAATCATGCTCTTTCATATGCTAAATGTGCATCTATGTCCTAATCACCAGGCCTTGTGTATAACGCTTCCACTGTTATCTGGACAGTGAATTATAATAGCCCTGGAATATATTCTGTTATTTCTTTATATACAGCTTCATAATCGATAGCCTCTATATATCTCTATCAATACTACCAGGCCTCACTTCTTTCAAAAACTCTATACAGTAGCATGAGAAAATCATACCAAAAGGCTTGCTAGTTCCCCATATCTAAGTATACTCTTCTCTATTCTAACTTGGTGTCTCTCCCTTATGCAATCTTCCACATTCCAACTTATTCCTAACTTTTCATTTCTAGCTAGTCTATCTTATAATGACGGTAAGTGACTTGATGACGAAAATACTAAAATAATGCTGATCATAAAGTAATTACTGGAAAGAATTAAAAAGGTGTTACTACATACCCACTACTAACTACAAATATTCAGATCTAATACTACATTAAATTATGACCTATGAACATAATATATTGGTCAATACATCATCAAGTTCAAGTATGGTGTGCTGCATGTAATAAAGAACTTGCTTAATCATTGATTTAAGACTACTGTTACACCATTCTGCTTAATTCTATCAAATGCCATCTTGGATTTGGAAATTTAAGTAATACCCACTGATCAGTTTTATTTCCAAAAATATATCTCCACCCCATAGGGAAAAGTATATTTTCATCATTAAAGGGAATAAGAGGCTCATTCAACAATGCTCAAGTAAATCTAAGGTTTTTAAAAGCGTTTAGTTGGATTCAGTGGATTTTTTTCAACTTAATTAACAAATCAAAATACAACACAAAACATAAAATCAATACCACAGCTATTTTGTTCATTGTAAAAACAACAACTTTTGATTACAAAAATAGTACTGTAATGACAGTTTTGATCCTGAAATTAGTACTTGACAAGTTTTCACATTTTATCCTGGTTACAGTTAGTAAGTTAAAGCTGTTTTTCAGTTACACTTTTGCAAATTTTACACATGAAACAACAATATATTCTTAAAATAACATCTTGAAAACCTAATGGACAGATAATATAAAGTGACTTTATTGCTAAATACCATTATATCACACGCAGAGAAAGAGTTACCTTTTTGCAAACTTCAATACTTTCAATAACTGTTCTTACAACTTTCCACTACCTTGACTGCCACACCCAGCCACACAAGAATTACAACACATATGCAACTTGAGAGCGACCAGAAAAAAATAATGGTTGTCTTAAATGTCAGGAATGGCATAAAAAACAATTTAAAAAATATTTATTAAAATGAGGTATGTAACATCAAAAGTGAACTCTGTTTATGGCGAATGAAGCTTAGGAGTACACCACACTAAAACATGATGAATATTTCAAAAACATCAAGTTACATACAATAAATTTACCTTGACCTTTTCATAAAAACTGGTTTTATCAAGTCAAGTATAATATGTATATTATTTCAACATGAAATGTGCGTTACTCAACTTTACATTTTATGTATCAATATCAAGATTCTTAACTTGAATGCGTTATGAACGAATTAATAATTTTTTTTTGCAATAAAACATGCATTAGAAAACGATATGGTCCAATTCGGGGGAGTACCCTAGCCCGCCCCGAGGGAAGTGAGAATACTTCCTCCGCGTTCCTCTGCGTGTCGTAAAAGTCGACAAAATAAAGAGGAGCAAGGGGACTGGGAATACTCTCCTCTGTATTTACTTCCCACAAAAAGTCAGTCTTTTCTTTGACTCGGCCACTCCCCTTATAAGGGAGTATATATATATATATATATATATATATATATATATATATATATATATATATATATATATATATATATATATATATATATATATATATAAACAGGCGACGAATACAGTATGAAGTGCCTCCCCCTTTTACTATAGATACCAATTGGTATGCAACGGTAATTAACCCAGTTTCGTAAAAGCACTTACCATTCAATATCTTGGCACCGTCTCCACTTCTTGATCGTTCTTGCGGTGCCTACTGACTGACGACGGACCTTGGCGGAGGACACGGTGCCTGCAGGAGTGTTCAATATCACTTTCACTGGCACTCAAAGGTATTAAGCAATAATTTTACCCTTCCTTCACCCGTCCGCAACGGCCGCAGTCCGCCAATTGCTGCGTCCGGTCGACAACGTACTGGATTTGTTTCTTGTTTTTCTATTGACTTTAACGTTTACGAACAAGACGTACCACAAGCCTTTACATCTACTCCCCATTTCTTTTAACCATTAATATCACTAATATATCGACGCAATATGCAATAACACAGTTTAAAAAAATATATTTTTTTTTACTTTACGAAGGAGAAGCATATAAAAGACAAATAGTAGTATTCCGTATAGTTAAAAGAATGCAGATTACAAAAAATAAAGAGAGAGAGAATTCACCATTTTTTATGGCATAACGAAGAGTTCATATTTTTAAAGTGAACCTAGCTTTAACACAATGTTAGTTCACTTTGACAGAGGGAACAGACTTTAAAAATGCATAAATGTCCTTTTATAAATGGTAAGCATACTTTAAATCATACAAGAAAATTATTTTACTGACGGGAAACGAGTAATAAACAGATATGAAATAATATAAATGCAGCTGATATAACTTACTGTGTGTTAAGATACAGGTGTTCTGAGCTCGCTGTTGGGAATCTGTTTCCTTATAACTGCAATTTCTTAAGAATTTAAACCTGGAGTTAGGAGTTAATACGTTAACACACTCGCGAGTTACATAACGTAAGATGTTATTTCAGAGTGTAGGTTCTTGTAAACAACAATATAAAGTAATCTAAAAAAAAAAATCGACTATTTTACAAGCAATAAATTTCATCTTATCTGGATCGACTTCATTAATCTTGCAATCTCAAAGAAAAAATATTAAGAATGACGAAACTAATGTTAAGAGATAAGTAGTAGTAGTAGTAGTAGTAGTAGTAGTAGTAGTAGTAGTAGTAGTAGTAGTAGCATAATTATTTTGTGTATTAATTATATTTTGTAATGGTTATGAGAGTAGAATTTTTCTCCGCTGAAGATTATTGCATAAGATTCAGTTTACCAAAGTCCATTTATCTTTTTTATTACTTTATATATATATATATATATATATATATATATATATATATATATATATATATATATATATATATATATATATATATATATATATATATATATATATGTGTGTGTGTGTGTGTGTGTGATTATCTAATTGTAATCACACACACACACACACACACACACACACACACATATATATATATATATATATATATATATATATATATATATATATATATATATATATATATATATATATATATATATATATATATATATATATATATATATATATATATATATATATATATATATATATATATATATATATGTGTGTGTGTTGTAAAGAAAAGTCTTCTAGGTGTTCTTGGTTGGGGTCTTCATATTTTTGAGGTAAATAACCTAGTTTAATCTAACCTTTAGCCTAACCATTAGGCCACTTTTATACCAAAGTGGCATGTCGCACGTGGTATGCCTCGTGACATTCCACGTGCGACGTGCCACTTTGGTGTGAAAGTGTCCTTAGAGGTTATTTGAATTTATATGGTGTTCCGGGGGTTACTCATCCCAATATTCATAAGAAGCTTCGAACTAAGACCTCCAGTTCTAGAGTTACCTATAAAAGAGTATCGCTTCCTGTCTACTCTTCAAAACCATAAAAGAATTTAAACATCAGTACCATATCCCTCTATCTCTTCTAGTTTCGACTGGTGGTAAGTCTAACTCATTCGTCCTGTCCTCAGAACTGAGATATGTAGTTACCTAATTGCGTTCCGGGAAAGAGTCCCAAGCTAGTAACATCCCGTGTCCTGATTGGTTTTATTTTGTACTTAGAGATACTTATCATATTTGTCCTTAAAACTATGGATTGAGGTAGCATTAACGTGTGTGTGTGTGTGTGTGTGTGTGTGTGTGTGTGTGTGTGTGTGTGTGTGTGTGTGTGTGTTTATTAGGTATTCTGTGTTATGGAGACAAAAAGAAGTGAAAGAGAGACGTACCTGATGGGGCAAAGGATATGAAACCTATGCGAATGAAGACTTTAATTCTTAAATCCTTCTTTCCAATATTTCCTCTGATTTGGCTGCCTTCAATAGTATATGCACAATGTCTTTCATTGGAGAGAAAGAAAATTCACGACTTTGGCAGGAAAATAATGCTAAAAATGTTTTAATATAGAGAACCGAAATGCAATGTTGGCTGGAAATATCAGGGTTCTGTAGTTTTAAATACCCACCTATCTGTAAGTATTGAGAGATAGATAGATAGGTAGATAGATAAATACACACACACACACACACACACACACACACACACACACACACACACACACACACACACACACACACACACACAGGGTGTAAGGATGTAAGGAAATACTTTTTCAGTGTAAGAGTAGTTGATAATTGGAATTCGCTAAGCGAGGAGGTAGTTAATGCTATCTCAATCCATAGTTTTAAGGACAGGTATGATAAGTATCACTAAGTATAAAATGGAACCGATCAGGAGACGGGAAGATACGAGCTTTGGGCTCTTTCCCGTAAGCACAATTAGGTAATCACAATTAGGTAATCACACACACACACACACACACACACACACACACACACACATATATATATATATATATATATATATATATATATATATATATATATATATATATATATATATATATATATATATATAGATAGATAGATAGAGAGATAGATAGATAGATAGATGAGAGAGAGAGAGAGAGAGAGAGAGAGAGAGAGAGAGAGAGAGAGAGAGAGAGAGAGAGAGAGAGAGACGAAGGCCTCTCTCTCTCTCTCTCTCTCTCTCTCTCTCTCTCTCTCTCTCTCTCTCTCTCTCTCTCTCTCTCTCTCTCTCTCTCTCTCAATATTAACACTAGCGTGAGGGGATTATCCAGTAACTCCCACTGATTTGATTTCACCACTTAAATGCATTAAGCTGTTTCAAAATATTTTTTTTTTACATTTGTATGTCTTATCATTTATCATATATTGCTAAATCTTCTTTCATTTTTAAATCTCTCTTTCGTTATTCCTCACATTCTAGTTGTCTGTGTATTCTTGTATTGTACTCTGAGAGGGTCATTAATTAGGGTCAAGAAACCATATTTCCAATGTTTCCTCTTGATTTTCATTAATGGGCCTTTCTCTACTATTTTAGAGTGTAGGATAAGAATATATATATATATATATATATATATATATATATATATATATATATATATATATATATATATATATAATATTCGACATTAAAACTTTTATGGTAGAAATCTTTTAATTCCTGATATCATTTCTGTTTATCTTGGAATTATTTAATGGATGTGGCAGACCCGTTGCCTTAAGTTGTACGTCGATATCATTGACAAAAACTTCAGAAAAAGGTATATTCTCTCACTCTTCATCGCAGACACAACACGCAGTTCCCTTCCACTGCATGTAAGTGTCATAGTATAAAGAAAAATAAGACAAGTTTGGGTGGAGAAGAAGAAGAAGAAGAAGAAGAAGAAGAAGAAGAAGAAGAAGAAGAAGAAGCAAAAAAAAAAAAAAAAAAAAGAGCAAAGCAAGTAAAAAATATTTGTCTACGAGAAGTCACGGGTACCAGATTCCTTCTCTTGAACACCATGAAGTAAACATTCTTGGCATGAGCAGGCATAATTCCTAATAGGATTGGAACTCTCCTTTTCTTATATATTTATGCACATTCGCTGAAAAAAAACCTAATATTCTTAGTACATTGATATAATCATGCAGTTTACAGAATTGTATTGATCAATTTCTCAAAAAAACAACAACAATTCCACTTTGTATGAGTGTGATATTAATTTATCACATGTTTTGTCATAAGTAGTAAACAGAGATAAGATTACATTCAGGTATGATACGCGATGAACAAAGCTCATATCTATACCTAGTGAAGTACACTCATGAATATACCTTGTGAAGTACAGTCTAGAACAGTAATGCCAGATCTTTTTTTAAAATATCTGTAGATTACATGAAAAAATCTGTAGAAATCTGTACTTACGAAAATATAATCTGTAGAAAATTCTGTAGCGTTCGCAGTACATGATTTATAAAACTTCTGCATTCAGACGCAATTTCCGTGGATTTAAGAAATCTAAAGACAACAAAAATCAGAGCATCATCACTATCTTTCACCATTTGTATATATAGTATCGTATTTTTTGGTATAGAAACAAATATTCTAAAGGTTAACCATTTTGATTTTGAATTTTTGTAGTATTTCCTAACAGGATGGATGGCTGAAAATTATAAGCAGAAAGGTATTCATGATATGAGTTTAAACAGTATAATCAAGAGAAAATTATATATAACAAAATATTTTTCAACCAAACAGTTATATTCTTCAGATTTCAAGCAATGATCATACTCATAGTGAAAACCAAAAATAAAATTTATATATATGAATGAAACAGTGGACTGAAAATTATATTAATTTTTCTGTATATTTGTATTATTCTAATTGTAACTAATATGGAATACAAAAGTGAAAAAAAATTCTCCATGAATACAAATATATTGCAAATGCATATTCTACTTTTTCTGACCATATATACTTCCAGCCCCCTACTCTCTTCAGCAATGGCTTTGTTACAGTAAAATCAAAGCATGATTTTCCTTTGATTAATTGCTTAGTATGAAGCAAACCTGTTAAGGTTTCAGTAGACAATCTATATCTGGTTTTAGTTTTCATCCTGTATATGGCAGAAAAAACTCTCTCGACAGTAGTACTTAAGAGTGGTAAACATAGCAGTGATTGCATGAACTTCGAAAGATTAGTAATCATCAAGTTATTGTCCATTTACCTAAGAGAACCTACTTTGCTCCAAAAAAGTTCAGGTGACATATCTGGATTAACATCAAGAGTGCCGAAGGAACTAGCGAGCAACCTCCATTCTGTGTCTATGTTCTGAACATCTAATTATATTGAATGGCCAAATGAAGTCATCAAATCTACCAAAGATGGTATTCCTCGATCCATAACTATTTTTGGACTTAAAGCCTTCAAAGATACCATTGCTGATGAATCAAAAGGGACTTTTTGTAAATCTGAGAGGCAGCTTCCATAAAAAACTCTAGGCAATTTTGCCTAAAGTGTCTGAGTTCTTCTGCATCATACCGAGTTTCATTTCTTTTCTCAATCCCTTCTTTGATACCAAGATACATTTCATTCAGAGGTTTGAAATTACTATAGTCTCTGATCTTTATGTGTCTCGGTGGAGTTTTACTAACATAACTTTCTCTGAGACAGCATTCTAAATTGGTTTTTACAGCTGAAGCAACTGAACTTTAAAAAAAAATGTGTATTTGTGGTGACTCAGACTGCATTTGTTTATTCAGGTTATTAAAAATAGGCAAGACAAAATAAAAAAACAACAGATACAATTTAGTAATAGAGTTACTTAGTCTCTGCAAAATGATTTCTGGACTGGTAAGTTTATCAACCAGGGCAGCATTAGCAAAGTTTCAGTGCATTGTATTGTTCAACCAGTCTGGCCACATCCATATGCAGAGAGAGCCATCTAGTTTGTGATGGATGTAACAATTTCTGTGGTTTGACAATGGTGAAACTTTGAAACTCCTCAAACTTTCCCATGCGCTTAGGGATACAGTGGAAGTAACTATAAATGTCCCTACTAGGTCCTCTAAATATCGAGGTAATTTAAAACAAGCATAAGATGCACACTGAGCAAAGGAATGACAAATACACTTCATCACAAATAAATGTTGTATGTCTTTCTTCAGTAGTGATGACAAGGAATGGTGTGCTCCTAACATAGAGTTTGCCCCATCTGCAGCAAAACCTAGCATATTATGTTTACAAGGTATACTATGCTTACTGAAAAAACTCACTACATGATTATATAATGTATCAGCAGTTGCATCTTTGAGAGGAATTAGGCCAAGGAAAGCATTGCTAACAGTATCCTCTAATAATACCCGAGCTACCAAACACAGATGTTTAACACAACCTTTGTCTGTTGACTCGTCTACAAATAAGGAAAATTTGCTTTGTCGTAAATGTTCAATAAGCTGAGAATGATCCTCCTCCCCAGTAACATTACTGATTATTGCTGTTGCTTTTGTACGGCCTAATGTTATTTTCTCTGCAATTTTAGAGCACTACAAATAGCCTTTATCAACTTTGGTAAATGATCTGCAAAAGCCAGTGGTAAGTCCTGTTCTGCTATAGCTGCAACCAATCTTAGTTCACCCTTACAAACATCATCATTGAACTTTGAAAATCCCGAGTTCGTGACTTTATTCTGAAATTGCATGGCCTTTGCATTATCAATATATTTCTGTTTTCCACAGTGTTTATTCTAGTCAGTTTTCCTGCTGTTAACTTCAGATGACAGTCACAAGAGGTAAAATAAGAATATTCATCTCCCTTTGGTTTGAGCCTATTTTTAAAAAAAGGATCCCCCTCATATGACGGGCAGTATTTCTGGGAATATAATTTCTTTTTCATTGTACCACTTGTTTTTTTTGCCCTTGTCTTCTCCCCTTCTTTATCATGATCGCCCACTTGCACAACTAAAAAAAAAAACCAAGCGAAGAAAAACCAAATCGAGCCCTATCATGTCTGTCAAAATACCGAAACTTTGGAGAGAGAGAGAGAGAGAGAGAGAGAGAGAGAGAGAGAGAGAGAGAGAGAGAGAGAGAGAGAGAGAGAGAGAGAGAGAGAGAGAGAGAGAGAGAGAGAGAGAGAGAGAGGCTATTACTTCATATTAAAAAGTTCCATAGAAAATGCATATTTTGGAAACTCTGAAAAGATTATTCTTCCTGAGGCGGTAGGTCGAGGGTTCGCGCCCCGTCACGGACTGAGGTTAGTAAGGGCATACACTCAGGGTAACGATTACATCTGCCAAAGCAAGTCCTTCGCAAGAAGGCAACCGTCCTAGCCCTTAGTTGAAAAGGGAGTTCGTGACGTAAAACCGAAACCAAACCAAACCAAACCATAATAGCTAAGTATATATACAAGCTCTACATTTTCAAGTACCACCGTCAAACAAAAAATATGAATATTGAATTATCACAATTTACTAGGTATAAAAATATTTGTAAAAAAAAAAAGTCAATCAAGGAACCCAAGTCTGAATGATCGCAATGGTTTTTATCTGCTGCATGTATCTACACAGGAAAATCAGCGTGATTATGAATATTACGGATGTGAATCCACCATACTCGCTGTCATTTAATCCGACACATTTCACTGGTTTAGATATAAAAAACAACCACTTTTCTGGCTTAGAGTAAAAAACTGGCTTAGGGAAAAAAAAAAACGTCCGAATATTGCTATCATATATTCTACGTTTTACTAACAATGAGCAACTGACAGAACAGTAAAAATAAAATCAGACTAAAGGATAGTAGTAAAATCTCAGCAGAATCCATGATAACGATTGCAGTAGCCTTGGCATAACCGTGGGAGACTAATGATCAATATGTCATTAGGAGAAAATTCGTGTTCACTTCAACTGCAAACTGCCAGCTAGCTTATCATTTAATTTAGTGTCTTAATAATATCAAGTCTTCCATTTTGCATTTAGAGTCTTGTGTGATGTAATTGCTTTAAAAGCACTTATCTTACCTTCTTCCACTAAACTTCTACTTTCAGCTCTTTTACTAGACTCGGTCTGAGTGTTTTGAATGCTAGAACTTTTCATGGTTGAAGTAACAATGGCAGACGTACTAAGAAGAGTATTATCTTCACACATGTATTCACACGTATTGTATTAGAATAAATGTGCAGACTGAACGAGACTCATCACAGACGCAAAGATGGATCACAATGATTGTTCTTCTCTGAAATTACGTCTTCACACGACTGCCTTACATACAAGAATGAACAGGATGCATAAGTGTTTAAAAATTTCAGACCTTACTTACATGTAACACAAGGAGGAAAATTGCTTGCTACTTATTGTAACTGTCGCCTTCCAAGGCAATGATTCTTATATATATTTACAATAGAGTAGGCTACCTATACCATACACTTTAAACATGAAAACCATGTATAAAGTCTATTTTTGGGATTGTGTATAGCAATGAATAAAAAATCTGTAGATTTCTCTCATTTTAGAGGAAAAATCTGAAAATCTGAGACATGCTAAAAAATCTGTAGATTTCAGATTAATTTGTAGATCTGGCAACACTGGTCTAGAATACTCCTATTATAGAAGAGTGAACTCTGTCTGCATGGAGTTACGGAAGTGTTCCTTGTAATGTAGCGAATAGTACATCGTGATCATTTGCACATGTCTTGACATGTACAGTACTTAAATAGTAATGCATTTTTATGCCGATATCATTACATTGTATTATGCCTTCGCAGGCACTCCTTCTGATACATAAATGCTTACTCAGCAATATTCATTATTAACGTATTACATAATTTTGGTTATTACAACTATGATATATATATATATATATATATATATATATATATATATATATATATATATATATATATATATATATATATATATATATATATATATATATAAAGGATTATAAATGCTGTAAAATCAACTTACTTTTTTTATCTGTAGTTTTGTCTGCACTTCTTCATGAGCTTAAATTTATGGTGCCCTGTTTCGTAGCTACCATAAAAAAAAAAAAAGGAGGAAGTTAAAGCGAAGCTATATAAATGAACACTTAACATGTAAGTCTTAACGAAAAACGATATATATATATATATATATATATATATATATATATATATATATATATATATATATATATATATATATATATATATATATATATATCCACTGGTGATCCACTGGTGATCTCCTGTCCTATCTTACTCATGTATGGTCATCTTCTCTGAGGAACTATGGGGAATCCTTTGTCGTCGCCCTTGATATCTCTAAGGCTTTTGACAGAGTCTGGCACAAGGCTCTGTTGGCCAAACTCCCTGCCTATGGCTTTACCCCTTCTTTCTGTTCTCTGATTTCCAGTTTTCTTACTGACCGTTCTATATCTGTAGTCGTTGATGGCACGACATCTAGCCCTTACTCTGTTTCCAGTGGTGTTCCACAGGGCTCTGTTCTTTCACCTACTCTCTTCCTTCTCTTTATCAATGATCTTCTACAATCCCCATCTTCCTCTCTTCTTCATGCCTTTGCTGATGATTCTACACTTCACTTTTCCTCTGCCTTTTCTTCACAACCTTCATCTGTTACTCGTAATCAATCTCGTATCACTCTTTCTTCTACTCTTAACTCCGATTTGCAGAGAGTATCTGAAAGGGGCACACAAAATTTAGTTAAATTCAATGCCTCCAAGACAGTTTCTGGCTATCTCTTTATCTTCTTCTCCTCCTAATAACCTTATTGTCTTCGAAACTAATGAAATTTACCCTCTTAACTCTATCAATATATTAGGAATCCATATAGCCTCTAACTTGTCTTGGAGGAATCACATAATCCAAATTTTTAAATCTGCATCCAAAAAATTGGGGTTTTGTTTCGTTTTCGTTATTACTTTTTCTCATTGCAGTTACTTAAAATTTACAAAGGTCTTATTCGCCCCTGCTTAGAATACTGCTCACACATCTGGGGTGCTTCTTCCTTTACTTATCTTCTTGATAGGGTTGAATCTAAGGCAGTCAGACTCATTAATGATCCTTCTCTTACTTCTAACCTGGATTCTCTCTCTCTTCGCCGTAAGGTATCTTCCCTTTCGCTTTTCTATCGCTACTACTTCCATCGCTGCTCTGATGAGTTGGCGAGTTGCATCCCTCCTCCACTGCCGAGGCCGCGTAACACTCGCCAAGTGGCCTCATCTCACATGTACTGTGTGGAGATTTGTAGCTCGCGGATTGGTCGGTGCAGCGACTGCTTCTTCCCATCTACCTCCAGACTCTGGAACTCTCTTCCTCCTTCTGTCTTTCCTAATTCTTATGACCTTTCATCCTTCAAAAAGCAGATCTATCGTCATCTCAGAGCCTAGTCCTCCATATCTCTGTGTCCTCTTTTCTTTGACTGTTTTTTCTGTCTGTCGTTTTCCTTTGTGTGACATTACCTCATCTCTGCCTTGCCCTTAACCTTTTTCTTTTCCTTCGTCTTGGTATTTTCTCGTGCCTGGGCCTTTGTTGTTGAGGGCAGTTTCTGCCTGTTCCGGTGTCACACTCTTAAAAAAAAAAAAAAAAAAAAAAAAAAAAAAAAATATATATATATATATATATATATATATATATATATATATATATATATATATATATATATATATATATATATATATATATATATATATATATATATATATTTATATATTCAGCTCTAATGCTTAAAAGTAGGGTTCAAACCTTTTGTAACTCTTAAGTTTAGTATAACTAAGTTTAATTTAAATTCCCAAATTCCTACATAACAATTTTCATGAATTAAACTGTATAGATGTTATTTCCTTCCTTTTAATTATCAAGAAAGATACATCCTTCATGCAGGATGATGAGGAAATAAATATAAACAAAAAGACTGTCAGGATTAAAGGTGTCTGATGAATGGAAGAGGCAAGGAACAATGCTAGTACTAAAGCCCAATTACATACCTATCATTTTTATGTAGTTAAGTTAGGTTAGATTACTGCCTAACCTAACCTATGCCAACTTAACCTGACATTTTATGAGGTTCTTTAATATACTGGGGTCGCTAATCTTTCCATGATTCTCTCTCTCTCTCTCTCTCTCTCCAGCGCAGGGACACGGAGAGGGCCAACAGTGTGTCCATACAGCACCATGATCACTTCCTTCACAGTCGCTACAAGTATCGCAGACGCGGGTTAATGGTGCGGAAAAACAATGTAGTTAGTGCTCGGCTCAGAATGGGGTATCGGCCTTTATGGCAGGTCTCCCAGACTCTAGATATGCCACAGTACACCTCCTGTACTTTATGCGACCGAACTAATGCTAACACTCTTGACCACTATTGTCTTCAGTGCCCCACAGTGAGAGATGTTTTACCACGAGGTCAGAACTTAATACAGATCTGCTCATTTTTACTTAATGATGACAACCTTGATGTTATTCTTGCTCGTTTTCCTCACTTTGGTGGCCATTAATTATATTGAATTATACATATATTTTCTGTATGTTTCTGTATATTTCTGTTTGTGCATTCTGCGTTTCTCTGAGCTTTACTTTTGCATATAATGTACTCTGTGCTGCCATTCTGTGAGTTGTGTGTTAGTATGCAGCAATGTTTTATCAATATGTACACCTCCCTGTAAACCATGTTCAATTCTTGGTTTTATATCCATTTGAAGCATTATTTGTATGAACTCATGTAATGTCTGACGCCTTGGCGCAATAAATTAATAAAATAAATATCTCTCTCTCTCTCTCTCTCTCTCTCTCTCTCTCTCTCTCTCTCTCTCTCTCTCTCTCTCTCTCTCTCTCTCTCTCTCGCTTATATCTGAGAGAGATGGGATTAACAATACTTCCTCCGTGTTTCCCTACGTGTCGAAAGAGTCGACAAAATGAGAGGAAGTGGGGGGACTGGGAATCCCCTCCTCTATATTTTACTTCCTACGAATAGTAAAGAGATTTGGGGGAATACTGGCAGGAGAGATCCATCCAGAACCCTAGTAATTGGGTCTTTGAGTGTGCATGGCTTTGGTGTAATTGAAAGTAAGAGGGAGGTGATAGGGAGTATGTTTGTGGAGAGATATATAGATGTACTTGCACTGAGAGAAACTAAGATAAAAGGGAATGGTGAGGTGACATTTGGGAGTGTGGTTGGTAGGGTGTCTGGAGTTGAGAGGGGGAGAGGAAGAGAGGAAGTGGCACTGCTATTAAGTGAAGAGATGAATAAGTGTGTGGTAGAATGGAAGGAAGTATCTTCTCGAATAATAGTGGCTAACATGAGGCTGGGAAGTGAGGCTTGGGCGTTTGTGAGTGCATATGGCCCTGGAAGTGAAAGAAGTGAGGAAGAAAGAGAAGAATTTTGAATGAAACTGAACGAGTGTGTGGAAGACTTGGGAATAAATGTGAATATGGTGTTGTTGAGAGATTTGAATGCTAGAGTAGGGAATGAGCTAGTGGATGGTGTAATTGGGAAGTATGGAGTACCAGGTAGGAATGAGAGTGGAGAGAAAATGATAGAAATGTGTATTGAGAGAGAGAGATATTAATTTCTAATACTGTATTTAAAAAGAAGGTGTGCACAAGTATACATGGGTCAGAGTGGATAATGGAAGAGTAGTTTGACAGAGCATTAATGGATTATGTTGTGGTGAACAGGAGGGTGACTGGAAGAGGGCTGGATATGAATGTACTGAGAGGAGCTGGTGGTGGAATATCTGATCATTATTTAGTGGAAAGTAGAGTGAGAGTGGGAAAAAAGTGGAGAAAGAGGAGAAGCAAGAGAAGAAAAGAGGTGCTAAAAGTGAATGAATTGTATAAGAAAGAGAAAGACTCTGAGTATAAGGCTAGTGTGAGAAATGTATGGAATGTAGAGAAAGAGAAAGTGGAGGAGGTGGTGGAAGAAAAATGGGGCTGTTTCATGGAGGAAGTTATGAAGTGTGCCGAGGTAGTGTGCAGAAGGAGTCTAACTGGTGGAAGTAAAAGGAAAGGTAGAGAATGGTGGAATAAGCAAGTGAGTGTACTAGTGGCTGAAAAGAACGGGTTTATGAGGTATGGTTGTAGGTAGGTAATGTGAAGACGTATGAAAGGTATTGTGCAAAAAGGAGGTTAGCAAAGCACGTGGTAAGGGAGGCAAAGAGAGAAGCGGATGTAAGTCAGGCCATATGCTTGTCTGAGAATTTTGAAAGGAATAAAAAGATATTTTAATCCGACAGGACTCCCTGTTGTCAATTGGGTCACACGTGTTGAAGGAAGTACGTTAGAGATGGGAGGGGCTGGCCGGAGCTGGATGGGTGCTATTTCATCCTGTCACCTAGCTCAGTGACTGGCCTGCGGAAAAAGCTCCGCCTACCTATGTTAGGCTGGGTTAGCTTAGTACAAGAGTAATTTTATTTTTATTCCTAACAGAATATCAGATTCGAATTGAGTAGGCGGAGCTTTTTCCGCTGACTAATCATTGAGCCAGAGGACGGAATTAAATAGTACCCATCCAGCTCCGGTAAGCCGCTCTCTTTGGAGATACTTGAGTTTAGAAGACATTCCTGATTTCCAGCTTAATTATGAGTCCCGTGATTGCTTTCTGTTTGTTATAGACATCTGGGTTTTACGCATAGATAAGTACCGATGAATCTAGACTTCTAACAAACTCATCTATGCATAATGAATAATTAATTTATTTTAGTAGAACCTTCATAGGTAGAATTTATGCTAACAAAAATTATTCTTCTGTTTGAAAATTTTTCAATCTACGGTTTCTGAGTCGATTTTTATTTATTAATTCACATATCAGTTCACAAACCCCCTTATAAATACTTACATGTACACTTATGCATGTGGTATTTGTAGGGTTTTTATTGGCAAAGTAAATTATTTCAAGATCATTTGTGTGGCTTTAGCAAAGCTGTTTCTGGTTTTCTAAATTTGGGGGATTATGAGATCGAGGGTAATAATATACAGAAAATCCTCCACAATAAGGTTAAATTGGGTCATATTAGAGCCAATTGTCCCAAGGGCAATTGTGATACTTCAACAAATTCTAATGGTTAGAAAAAAAAAATTGCTTTAAATGTTACATTGTGGCTAATAATATTTTGTCAGTATGGAGTGTCCCATTGCGAAAGAAATGCGTAAATAGTAAGAATGAGGAACAGTTTTTTTGTTTTTTTATTGCACAAATGGGATTTGTTGTAACTGCTTTGAGTGGAACAACACAATTTTTATATATTCCGAAAAGTAATCTTGAATGTATATTCAAGTTTCGCACTTGAATGTAACTAGTGTGTGTTTGTGTGTATGTGTGTTTCTTTATGCAAGTGCCAAGTTTCATTTGTGAGCAAAGTATAATATTGTATGCTTAAATGGCTGCACTTCGATGTGCAATATCATTTAAATAAATAAACCTCATGGTTGATATAGAGACATAACAATACAATATTTTGAAGAACATTAACTCCCATATTACAATATGGCAACATCAGCTCCAATGGACGGGGTTATTTTCACGTAAGATCCTTAATGGTGGAAATATCAAGCGGTACCATACAGGAATTCCACACATGTTAAATATTTATCTACGCATTTTCAACTTTTATTTTTGGCGCAAATAGAATGGTAACATTTTAAAAGGTGAATGAAATTCGATAATATTGAAAACTCACAGTTCCATTCAACGTAGATATGTTTTTCAAGTTGAAAGGAAGAATGTAGATCGGTAATCATGGAACGTTCGCGTCTCGTTTATGCGCAATCAATACATGTATGTACAAGACATAGTGAGAAATATCTGCGTCTGAAGAGAGGCACTGTGACAAGGTTGTTTAGCGTGGAGACTACTGGAGTTTCAAGTGCTCTGCCAATTCGATATTAATTCCGTCTGTTCAAGGTATTTACCTAATTTTAACCATACTGTGTTAACCTAATTTGATTGTAACTCTTATCTCTGGTACTATTGCTTATTTTCGTATAATTTAAATTAATAGTCTATATGTTTATGGTAATATTGGCATTGTCGATAAAAGAACCGATTTTTGAAAATTTTATAATATTCTAAACCAAGCACTTGGGAGACAAAATATGTAAGTTTTGGTCCTTATTGGTTTTCACGGACAATTGTTGATTTCGGTTTTACGTCACGAACTCCCTTTTGTACTAAGGGCTAGGACATTTGCCTTCTTGCGAAGGACTTGTTTTGGCAGATGTAAACGTTACCCTGAGTGTATGCCCTTACTAACCTCAGTCCGTGACGGGGCGCGAACCCTCGACCTGCCGCCTCAGAGTCGAGGTGGCAGGTCGAGGGTTCGCGCCCCGTTACGGACTGAGGTTAGTAAAGACAATGTTTCGTAGAAATGCAGCTTAGATATAATCAGTAACTGATTTTTTTTTTTTTATCTATATTCAAGAACCAATTTTCCCCTTATAAGGAAGAATAGTGGCTGAGTCAAGGCAAAATACTCTGACTCTTTGGGAAGAGAAAATACAGAGGAGGGGATCCCACATCCCCTGCTCAGCCCTATTGAGTCGACTCTTACAACACGCAGGGGAACACGACATTTTTTATAATTATCCATAAATTTCTTTGTGTGATATATACAAAAGTAGCAGTTTTAAATTAATGGGTGACGTGTGTGTGTATATATAATATATATATATATATATATATATATATATATATATATATATATATATATATATATATATATATATATATATATATATATATTAGGTGAGGCATAAATTCGAGTTATAGAGAGATGTTTAAAACGAATCGTAGAAGCGGCCTCTGTCTCCCTCCTTATTTTCAGTAATTAGCCATATTTTTTTTTGCCTAATATTTACCAACGTAGTTAGTTTTACAGGAGTGAGTTGTTGTTTTTGCTGTTGATTAGTATAAGTTGCATCATAGCGTCAGACAGGTACTTGAATAGGATTCTGAAACAATACAAAATTTCTGTAATTCGTGCCACACAGGTGGTTCTTGAAGGTATTTACGTTACACACACACACACACACACACACACACACACACACACACACACACACACACACACACACACACACACACACACACACACACACACACACTCATTAAGATTGTTATACACAAATGCTGATGGATTAGCTGGTAAGGCAGTAGAATTAAAAGATAGGATTCACAACAGTAAGGCAGATATAGTAGCAATTACAGAGACTAAGTTGAGTGAGGACATAAACAGTGTCACAGTTTTTCCTAAGGGCTTCAGAATACAAAGGGTTGAAAGATCTGAGAGGACTGGTGGAGGGATAGCACTGCTCATAAGTGAGAGGATTCAAGTTGAAGAGATAAACTTGGCTATAGAAAGTGAGTTCAGGGAATTTCTTGTTGCTCGCATAAATACTGGGTCAGAGAGCATTATAATAACTGTTGTATACAACCCACCAAGGAACCAAAATAGGCTTGAAATTTATGAGGAAAGTCATATAGGTACGATTGAAGTCATAAACTCAGTTGTTAACATGGCGCGGGAGAAAAAATGTAGGATTTTGATTATGGGAGACTTTAATCATAAAGAGATAGATTGGATAAATCTTGACCCACACAGTGGTGAGGACTCCTTTGGGGCAAGATTCCTAGATTGCGTACAAGGGAATTTCCTACACCAACATGTAATGGAACCAACAAGAGCCAGGGGTGGGGATGAGCCATCACTACTTGATCTGGTGTTCACAGATAATGTGTTGGATATTGAAAATATTGAGTATGAACCACCAATTGGAAAGAGTGACCACTGTGTGTTGTTGATGGAGTATATCATTGAAGACATTCTTCCTGAGAGTAGAGGCACTGAGGACATGAGGAGGAACTATCAGAAAGGTGATTACATCAAAATGAATGAGCTTTTTGCAGTTATTGACTGGAGAACCTTATTTTACAACAAATCTGTACAAGAAATGTATGACATCTTTTGTGAGAAATATGGGAAGATTGTAGATTGCTGCATACCTGTCACCAAAGTAGGTGTAATTCATGCCAGAGAGAAATGGTTCGATAATGGGTGTAAAAGAGCTAAGGAGTGGAGAGACAAATGCTGGAAAAGGTATAGGAGGAGAAAAAACATAAATGCCTGGCAAACCTACAAAAGAGCAAGAAATGACTACCTAAGTAAAAGGAGAGAGGCAGAGAAAGATTATGAGAGGGACATCACCAGGAAGGCGAAAGAAAATCCCAAGCTTTTCCACAGCTTTATCAGAGGAAAACTGAAGGTAAAAGAACAGGTTTTAAGGCTAAAGAGAGCGGATGGAAGCATCACTGAGACGGACGAAGAGATCTGCAAAGAATTGAACAAGGAGTTTCAGTCAGTATTTACAGTAGAAAATACCCCACCCCCTCAGATTGCAGTGATAGAAGCTCAAGGGCCGGTATTAGAGAACATCAACCTTACAGCCACAGAGGTATGCAAAGCGCTGATGGATTTAGATGTTCATAAAGCTACAGGTCCTGATGACATATCCCCTCATGTGCTTAAAAAATGCGCAAACACAATATCAGTGGCACTAAGTATCATATTTAAGGAGTCATTGGAGTCGGGGGAGATTCCAAGATGCTGGAAACAAGCAAATGTGATACCTATCTTCAAAAAGGGAAGGAGGGATACGGCTCTGAACTATAGACCAGTTTCCTTGACCAGCATAGTTTGCAAAGTTATGGAGAAACTACTAAGGAAACATATCTCTCTTCACTTGGAATCCTTCAACTTTTTGTCAGTGAGGCAACATGGCTTCAGAGAAGGAAGATCAACAGTAACAAACTTATTAGAATTTTATGATGAGGTAAGCCAAATCTTACAGGAAAGAGAGGGCTGGGCAGATTGCATATTCCTAGACTTCCAGAAAGCGTTTGACACTGTTCCACATGGGAGACTTATTAGGAAGCTGCAATCAATGGCTAGAATAGGTGGAAATGTCTTGGAATGGATAAAAACTTTCTTAGAAGGAAGGGAACAGAGGGTTAGAGTAAGACACTCAGTGTCTGAATGGAGAAGAGTTAGTAGTGGAGTTCCACAGGGTTCAGTTTTAGGGCCACTTTTGTTCCTTGTATATGTAAATGACCTACCAGAGTCTGTAAATTCATTCATGAATATGTTTGCAGATGATGCAAAGATTGTGAAGAAAGTAAAAAACGAGAACAATGGTAGAGAACTTCAGGAGGATCTAAATAATCTGCATGAGTGGTCAGAAAAGTGGCTAATGAAATTCAATACCTCAAAATGTAAGGTAATGAGAATGGGTACAAGTGCAAGAAGGCCCAAGCTTGACTACTCGGTGGCTGGAGTACAACTTCAGGAGACAGAAAATGAGAGAGATCTAGGAGTAAACATATTGGCAGATTTGTCTCCAGAAATACATATAAATGGCGTAGTAAGGGCAGCATATGCATTCTTATCAAATGTAAGGGTAGCCTTCAGGCACATGGACAAGGAAATGTTCAGAAATATTTATGTAACCTATGTGAGGCCAAAACTCGAATATGCAGCCCCCTTTTGGAATCCGCACTTGAAAAAGCACATAGCTAAGCTTGAAAAAGTTCAAAGACATGCCACAAAACTGGTGCCAGAAATACGCAATCTCGGTTATGATGAGAGGCTGAGGGAATTAGACTTGCCATCACTCGAAGCTAGAAGAGTAAGGGGGGATATGGTGACAGTCTTTAAATTCCTTCATGGTTATGATAGAGTGGATAGGGATCGATATTTCGATATGGCTGGCTCTAGAACTAGAGGTCATAGTTTGAAGCTTCGGAAGAAAACTTGTTTGCAGGATGTAAGGAAATACTTTTTCAGTGTAAGAGTAGTTGATAATTGGAATTCGCTAAGCGAGGAGGTAGTTAATGCTACCTCAATCCATAGTTTTAAGGACAGGTATGATAAGTATCACTAAGTCTAAAAATGGAACCGATCAGGAGACGGGAAGATACGAGCTTTGGGCTCTTTCCCGTAAACACAATTAGGTAATCACAATTAGGTAATCACACACACACACACACACACACACACACACACACGCTGGAAAAAGTTCAAAGACATGCCACGAAACTGGATCCAGAAATACGCAATCTCAGTTATGATGAGAGGCTGAGGGAATTAGACTTATCATTGCTCGAAGCTAGAAGATTGAGGGTGTATATACTGACAGTTTTTAAGTTCCTTCATAGTTCAGAGTGGATAGGGATCGATATTTTGATATGGCTAGCACTAGATCTAGAAGTCATAGTTTGAAGCTTCGGAAGTAAGCTTCTTTGCAGGATGTAAGGAAGTACTTTTTTAGTGTAAGAATAATTGATAATTGGAATTCGCTAAGCGAGGAGGTAATTAATGCTAACTCATTCCATAGTTTTAAGGACAAGTATGATAAGTATCACTAAGTATATAATGGAACCGATCAGGAGACGAGCTTGGGGTTCTTTCTCGGATGCACAATTAGGTAATTACAATTAGGCAATTACACACACACAAGCGCACACGTAAGGGTAGCCTTCAGGCACATGGACAAGGAAATGTTCAGAAATATTTATGTAACCTATGTGAGGCCAAAACTGGAATATGCAGCCCCCTTTTGGAATCCGCACTTGAAAAAGCAAATAGCTAAGCTTGAAAAAGTTCAAAGACATGCCACGAAACTGGTGCCAGAAATACGCAATCTCAGTTATGATGAGAGGCTGAGGGAATTAGACTTACCATCACTAGAAGCTAGAAGAGTGAGGGGGGATATGGTGACAGTGTTTAAATTCCTTCATGGTTATGATAGAGTGGATAGGGATCGATATTTTGATATGGCTGGCTCTAGAACTAGAGGTCATAGTTTGAAGCTTCGTAAGAAAACTTCTTCGCAGGATGTAAGGAAATACTTTTTCAGTGTAAGAGTAGTTGACAATTGGAATTCGCTAAGCGAGGAGTAGTTAATGCTATCTCAATCCATAGTTTTAAGGACAGGTATGATAAGTATCACTAAGTATAAAATGGAACCGATCAGGAGACGGGAAGATACGAGCTTTGGGCTCTTTCCTGTAAACACAATTAGGTAATCACAATTAGGTAATCACACACACACACACACACACACACACACACACACACACACACACACACACACACACACACACACACACACACACACACACACACACACACACACACACACAAGGGCCGGTATTAGAGAACATCAACGTTACAGCCACAGAGGTATGCAAAGCGCTGATGGATTTAGATGTTCATAAAGCTACAGGTCCCGATGACATATCCCCTCATGTGCTTAAAAAATGCGCAAACACAATATCAGTGGCACTAAGTATCATATTTAAGGAGTCACTGGAGTCGGGGGAGATTCCAAGATGCTGGAAACAAGCAAATGTGATACCTATCTTCAAAAAGGGAAGGAGGGATACGGCTCTGAACTATAGACCAGTTTCCTTGACCAGCATAGTTTGCAAAGTTATGGAGAAACTACTAAGGAAACATATCTCTCTTCACTTGGAATCCTTCAACTTTTTGTCAGTGAGGCAACATGGCTTCAGAGAAGGTAGATCAACAGTAACAAACTTATTAGAATTTTATGATGAGGTAAGCCAAATCTTACAGGAAAGAGAGGGCTGGGCAGATTGCATATTCCTAGACTTCCAGAAAGCGTTTGACACTGTTCCACATGGGAGACTTATTAGGAAGCTGCAATCAATGGCTAGAATAGGTGGAAATGTTTTGGAATGGATAAAAACTTACTTAGAAGGAAGGGAACAGAGGGTTAGAGTAAGACACTCAGTGTCTGAATGGAGAAGAGTTAGTAGTGGAGTTCCACAGGGTTCAGTTTTAGGGCCACTTTTGTTCCTTGTATATGTAAATGACCTACCAGAGTCTGTAAATTCATTCATGAATATGTTTGCAGATGATGCAAAGATTGTGAAAAAAGTAAAAAACGAGAACAATGGTAGAGAACTTCAGGAGGATCTAAATAATCTGCATGAGTGGTCAGAAAAGTGGCTAATGAAATTCAATACTTCAAAATGTAAGGTAATGAGAATGGGTACAAGTGCAAGAAGGCCCAAGCTTGACTACTCGGTGGCTGGCGTACAACTTCAAGAGACAGAAAATGAGAGAGATCTAGGAGTAAACATATTGGCAGATTTGTCTCCAGAAATACATATAAATTGCATAGTAAGGGCAGCATATGCATTCTTATCAAATGTAAGGGTAGCCTTAAGGCACATGGACAAGGAAATGTTCAGAAATATTTATGTAACCTATGTGAGGCCAAAACTGGAATATGCAGCCCCCTTTTGGAATCCGCACTTGAAAAAGCACATAGCTAAGCTTGAAAAAGTTCAAAGACATGCCACGAAACTGGTGCCAGAAATACGCAATCTCAGTTATGATGAGAGGCTGAGGGAATTAGACTTACCATCACTCGAAGCTAGAAGAGTGAGGGGGGGATATAGTGAAAGTCTTTAAATTCCTTCATGGTTATGATAGAGTGGATAGGGATCGATATTTTGATATGGCTGGCTCTAGAACTAGAGGTCATAGTTTGAAGCTTCGTAAGAAAACTTCTTCGCAGGATGTAAGGAAATACTTTTTCATTGTAAGAGTAGTTGATAATTGGAATTGGCTAAGCGAGGAGGTAGTTAATGCTATCTCAATCCATAGTTTTAAGGACAGGTATGATAAGTATCACTAAGTATAAAATGGAACCGATGAGGAGACGGGAAGATACGAGCTTTGGGCTCTTTCCCGTAAACACAATTAGGTAATCACACACACACACACACGTTATAACAATACCTCATCGGAAGTAGAGTTAACTGTTACTCAAAATTATTATTTGGGTAACGCTAGGTCAGTGGTATTGCACGGAAGTTGTGAAATGAAATTGACATTCGCGAGTTCGATTCCGCAACGTGGCGTTAGGAAGGGCATCCAGCCTTAGCCTCCCAGCTCCAATCAAGCTGTGTCCGCCCCTTTCGAATGGGAACTAATTCTGACCCATTGAACTCAACAAAAAAAAACTACTATTCAGGTAAGTTCGCTATCCTCTTCATATGTATTTCTTAAAATGTTTAAAGTATTCTTTCATTATTAGATATTTGTTAGAAGAAGACAAATTTGACAATAAGCACAGGTTTACTTATGTTTTACTGGCCTGTTTTGTAGAACATGTAGTAGAGTATTTTTTGTATTTTTTTTAATAAATACACGTCATAAAAACATTTGTAGATATTTATTGTTAACCTACTCACCTTTACGGGGGGAGGGAAGTATTGTATTCGGTGGAGTATAACGATCAAGATTGCTGATTTAAATAAGAAAATTCGATTTAGAAATAAATTCTTTATTAAAAAAAAATGAGTTATCCAACTGTAATATATATATATATATATATATATATATATATATATATATATATATATATATATATATATATATATATATATATATATATAATATGTACATGAGTAGATGAAACACTTGAAAGAATTATGGTACTCCATTACTGTAATTCCTATTCCTTTGCAGCCAATATATACATATTTAGAATATCTACATGCTTCTTATGGTATATATATATATATATATATATATATATATATATATATATATATATATATATATATATATATATATATATATATATGTATATATATATATATATATATATATATATATATATATATATATATATATATATATATATATATATATATATATATATATATATATATATATACATTTTTTTGAGTGTGTGTGTGTGTATGTGTGTGTGTGTGCATATTTCTTATATGATTACCTAATTGTGGTTATGGAAAAGAGCCCCAAGCTCGTACATTCCCGTCTCCTGGTCGGTTCCATTTAGTACTTTGTGATATTTATCATAAATGTCCTTACAGCTATAAATTGAGTTAGCATTAAATACCTCCTTGGTTAGTGAATTCCAATTATCAACTACTTTAGCACTAAAAAAAATACATTCTTACATCCTGCAAAGAAGTTTTCTTACAAAGCTTCTAAGTATGGCCTCTAGTTCTAATGCTAGCCATATCAAAATATCGATCCCTATCCACTCTGTCATAATCATGAAGAAAGTTAAAAACCGTCACCATATCCCCCCTTATTCTTCTAGCTTCGAGTGATGGCAAGTCTACTTCCCAAAGCCTCTCATCATTACTGAGATTCCGTATATCTGGCACCAGTTTCGTGGCATGTCTTTGAATATTTTCCAGCTTAACTACGTGCTTTTTCAAGTGTGGATTCTAAAAGGGGGCTGCATATTTAAGCTTTGGCCTCACATAGGTTACATGAATATTTCTGAACATTACCTTGTCCATATGACTGAAGGCTATCCTTGCATTTGCTAAGAAAGCATATGCTGCCCTTACTATGCCATTTATATGTATTTCTGGAGACAAAATCGGCCTGTATGGTACTCATAGATCTCTCTCATTCTCTGTTTCTTGAATATCTGCTCCTCCCATTGAGTAGTCAAGCTTGGGCCTTCTTGCACTTGTATCCATTCTCATTACCTTACATTCTGAAGTACTGAATTTCATTAGACACTTTTCTGACCACTCATGCAGACTATTTAGTTCGTCCTGAAGTTCTCTATCATTGTTCTCGTGTCTTACTTTCTTTAGAAAATTTGCATCATCTGCAAGCATATTCATGAATGACTTGATAGATTCTGGTAGGTCATTTACATATACAAAGAACTAAAGTGGCCCTAAAACTGAATGCTGTGGAACCCCAATACTGACTCTTCTCCATTCAGACACTGAGTCTTACTCTAACCCTCTGTTCACTTTCTTCCAAGTAAGTATTATCCATTCCAAGACATTTCCACCTATTCTAGCCATTACTCGCAGCTTCCTAATAAGTCTCCCATGTGGAACAGTGTCAAACGCTTTCTGGAAGTCTAGGAATATGCAATCTGCCCAGCCCTCTCTTTGGTGTAAGATTCATCTTACCTCATCATAAAGTTATAATAAGTTTGTTACTGTTGATCTACCTTCTCTGAAGCCATATTGTCTCACTGACAAAAAGTTGAAGGATTCCAAATGAAGAGAGATATGTTTCCTTAGTAGTTTCTCCATAACTTTGCAAGCTATTCTTGTCAAGGAAACAGGTGTATTCTTTAGAACCGTGTCCCTTCTTCTCTCTTTGAAGATAGGTACCATGTTCAATTGTTTCCAGCATCTTGGAATCTCCTTTGACTCCAGCGACTTTTAATATATGATACTTAGTGCCGCTGATATTAATTTAACGCATTTCTCTGGTACATAAGGGGATATATATTTATAGGCATCTAACTCCACAGCACTTTGCATACCTCTGTGGCTGAAAAGATGATGTTCTGTAATTCTGGCCCATGAGCTCCTATTTCGGCAATCTGAGGGGGTGGAGTATTTTCTACTGTAAATACTGACTGAAAATTCTTGTTTAATTCTTCGCAGATCACTTTATCCATGTGCGTGATGCTTCCATCGGCTCTCTTTAGCTTTAAAATTTGTTCTTTTGCCTTCAATTTTCCTTTGATAAAGCTGAGGAAAAGTTTGGGATTTTCTTTAGCCTTCCTGGTGATATCCTTTCATAGTCTCTCTCTGCCTCTCTTCTTTTACTTAGGTAATCATTTCTTGCTCTTTTGTAGGTTTGCCAGGCATTTATGTTTTTTCTCCTTCTATACCTTTTCCAACATTTGTCTCTTCAAGGCCTTAGGTCTCTTACACTCATTATCGAACCATTTCTCTCTGGTATGAATAACTCCTATTTTGATGTGTGTGTGTGTGTGTGTGTGTGTGTGTGTATGTGTGTGTGTGTGCATAGAATAGAATAATCAACCATATTTGGGACCAGCTGAAGTCAAGCACGTTTCCAAGATATAGGGGACATATCGGTTGAAAGGACTAGGCAATAAACACACAATAGCACAGGAGTCCATTCATCCCAAACTCCTCATGGAATCTTGTAATGATACCATCTGGTGTGGGTGCATTGTATGTCTTCAGAGAGTGAAGAACCTTATGGACTTTGCTGTAAAGAGAATACGGGTAGACATAGGGTTAGGAAGAGGCAAAGCTCGACGGTCAGATGCTTTGCATTTGCTAATAGAAGAGTCAGCAGAAAAATGAGAGCCGTACAGATTGGTTTTGTCTGTGGGAGAGCTAGCTTTGGAACCATCAGGAAGAATAAGAAGGGGAAAGCTTAAGTTATAAATGTTTTTGGAGAGCTTTTTTTCGCTAAGTACCAGAGAAAAAAAAATTCACCTGGAGAATAGTTAAGGTCATCAACTTTCCTTCTAAGAGAGGAAGCCTTAGACCTACGAATCTGTGCAGAACAGTGATTCTAGCTGTTTAAAGTAGAGCTAAGTGATATCTGGAGGAAACCCTGGTATGACTAATATGCTTGATCCCTGCCCATAATAGCCATGGAGCAGATACAGTCAAACCAAGAATTAGAGGGAGAGATAATTTTGATAGAGGAGGGAATGAATGCCTCCATTCCTGCAGTTATGATCTCGGCAGCTTTATAGACTACATGATCAGTCTTATATATCTGAAATCGGTAGTTATCATAGGAGAATCATGGAGCAGGTTATACAAATCAACTTGTGTATGCTTATATTGCCAAACTTGGAACTATGTTCAAGTCAATGTGTATGGCCTCTAAATGGAACTTGTGAATACTATGGTTGAATCTTAGAAATTTAAAGTGTAGTGAGAATGGTCTGAAACAAGCCATTTTTTACCTTTTAGAATAATTCATATATCTGTGTTGTGTAGAAAGAAGAGCTTAACAAAGAGAGTGCAATTTCCTTGCAAAAAAATGAGAGTAACAACCTCCGGATTTCCATGATGGCTATCTGTAAGATATTAAGAATGCATAGAGCTATTCCTACTGCCCAATTGTAAGAATAATGTGACATTTGCCTATTCTCACCACCCAGAGCATGAAATTCTTAGCTGTGTGAGTACTTATAGACTTTTTACTGACACTGCCAGGAGGTACCAATTTTTAACTCTTGCTGAACTCAAGTTTACACTGTATTCGTAAACATGCAATTTAAACAATCCCCAGAACTTCTTAAAGGCCCAGAATGGAAAAAAGCGTAATGTATGGTTTTTCGTTTTTGTTTCCAATATTAGATATAGGGTTTGAGATTATTTGGAGAAACGAGTTTTATTTTTATTTTTGATGATGCACCTTAGGATCAGCTAGACATTTCTTAGCAGTACAGAGTACTTTAATATATTGAATAATATTCTAAGACTACAGTAAATGTATGGACAGTTGGTAAAACTTGGACTGTCATTGCTGGTAACTACACAATGAAGAAGCTTTCCCACCACATTAAAGATTCTTGTCTTGCCAAATTTGGATGCTATGATATTGGAAAATACGGCTCAGTATCAATAGGCAATTGAGATAATCAAAGGTGTGAAATAGTTTTGAATGTTATTTATTTGTACTTGTATCATGTTTGTATATCTTGAATGTATAATAACTTACTTACTGTATTGTAGGCTGCACTTGTCATTAATATTTATGAATTGAGAAGATCAGAAATGCCAAAGTTTTTCTTTTCCACTGTAATACCTTATGAGGAAATAGCAGTGGCATATGTGTATATGTAATTGACTATGTGATGTGCGCTGCTGAACTGTAAAACAACCACACAACACTGTCTGTGGACTCAATTGTATATGTACACTCCTTCATCTGAACCCTCTTGGCTGTGGGTCAGTGAAATTTAACTATAAAAACCTCTAGGTGGTTTGACCAGTAACTCATACAGTACTGTGGCGACAGGTCGAGGGTTCGCGCCCCGTTACGGTCTGAGGTTAGCAAGGGCATGCACTCAGGGTAACGATTACATCTGCCAAAACAAGTCCTTCGCAAGAAGGCTACTCTCCTAGCCCTTGGTTGAAAAGGGAGTCCGTAACGTAAAACCGGAACAATAAGTACCAAATTATTTTTGTGCAGGTTTTCTGGAGAAGATAATTATTTACAGAGTACAGATGGTTCTCCTATAACATCGTTTCAAGTTACGTCAGAGGCCAGTAAATAATAAATTATTAATAAATTAATTTACTGACCTACCTGGCTGGTGCGGTAAATTCAAACCGCATGCATTGAACAGTTTGTGAACGCGGCGGACAAATACACAGCTAGCAGCACAGCTGTATTTATATTTATCAAGTTAATGACTTATTTATATATTTGTTTATATATTTTGGTTATACTGAAGGATTATATTGAATGAAAAAAAAACAAACAGGCGTATATGCAATTTTATTCGAAATTCACATGAATACACAGCAAGCAGCACAGCCGTATTTATATTGATTAAGTTAATGGCTTTGTCTATTTATATGTTTATATATTTAGCTATATGGAAGGATTATATTTAATTTAGAAAAAAATAGACAGCCGTAAAATTATTTTATTCGAAATAGTTTGTTGAACGTCATGTAAGAATACGGCATCATTTGGCATTAAAAGAAGAAGAAGTACCACCAGTCACTTTATTCCCGACCACCATATTGTGCCTCGTGGTGTATCTGCTCTCTCATTTGTTTCGCTCATGTTTGCTCATTACTGACGATACTATGTCTCCCAAGTGTGTTGGTGATAGTTTTGATGGCAGTGCTATGAAGAAAAAAGAAATCCATCACTATGGAAATTAAAACTGAAATAATAAACCATGCTGAAAATGGAGAAACTTATACAAACATTGGCCACAATCTCGGATTAGCCAATATGACCATGGGCACGGTCATCAAAGACAAAGATTGCATCTATGACACGTGAAAGGTTCAATTCCTATGATGTCCACTGTAATCACTGAGCTGTCTAGTCGCCTTATGGTCGATATGGAGAGATTACTAATGCTTTGGCTTGAAGACCAATATCGACGGAATATCCCATTGAGCCTCATGATTATACAGGAAAAGGATAAATTATTGTTCGAAGCCTTAAAAAGAGAAGAGGGGGAAGGGAGTGCAGATGAAGAGTTTGTGGCTAGTAGGGGTTGTTTAATCGTTTTAAGGCTCGTGCTAATTTGCATAACATAAGAGTGCAAGGTGAAGCTGATAGTGGTGATGAGGAAGCAGCAAAAATGTTTCCTATTGCTTAATGGCCTAGATAATAAGGGAAGGGCTTACCGTGCCGAACAGGTATTTAACATGGATGAGACTGGCTTATCCTGGAAGTGTATGCATGTCATACATATATCACTAAGGATGAAAAGACAACAGCAGGCCATAAAGTCAGCAAGGATAGACTGACTTTGCTTTTGGGGGTTTATGCTGCTGGAGACTGTAAGCTGAATCCCTTTTTGGTTTATTTGGCAGAAATCCTAAGGGCACTTAAGGGCGTTTGGAAGGGTCAACTGCCAGTCATCTGCAAGTCAAACAAGAAGGCTTGGATAACCCTTCAAATACTTGAGGACTGGTTCAGCAACCATTTTGTGCCTGAAGTGGAGAGGTACTGTGCTTCCAAGGGTATGCCCTTTAAGGTGTTGCTAATCCTGGACAATGCCCATGGTCACCCTGCCTATTTGGATGACTTTCATCCTAATGTAAAGGTGGATTACCTTCCACCTAATAACACTTCCCTGTTACAGCCAATGGATCAGAGGCCATTGCCTCTTTCAAGGCCATCTACCTCCGATGGATAATTGATATGGCTCTGAGGGCAACTGAAAGGGACAAGAACTTGACTCTCAAGGACTTCTAGAAGTTGTACAAAATTCATGCTGTGAAGAATATTGCTGATGCTTGGGAGGAAGTGATGTAAATGAACTTGAATGGGGTTTGGAAGAAACTGTGCTCCCAGTTTGTGAATGACTTCCGAGGCTTTGAGGAGACAGTTGAGGCTGTAACCAGGAATGTAATTGTCATGATTAAAGAGCTCGAGTTGGAGGTGGAGGCTGATGATGTAAAAGAGCTTCTGGAATCTTATGGCGAGGAGTTATCTATCAAGGACCTCATTCAACTGGAGAAGCAGATGATTGAAGAGGAGGAAGAACTACCAAGCCCAGAGCCCAAGACATTCACAACCAGGGAACTGGATGAAACGTTTGCCCTGGCAGAGGAATTGTTGGCAAAGCTCGAGGCCAGGTACACCAAGGTCAAGAGAGGGATCAGTGATGTCCTGCAGTGTTACAAGGAGATTTGGGAGGAGAAGAAGAGGGCATGCTTCCAGACTTGCCTTAACCAATTCTTCTGTAAGGTATAGCCCCTACCAACAGATCCTGAATCCTCTACCTCTGGTGCCTCTACCTCTATAAACTCACATGCTCCAGTACCTCCATTATGTTCTATTGCCTCTCCAGACTCACCTGCCCTAGTCTCCTCAGCACCTGCCTCTCCAGCTTCCACCTCCCAATAAGCCAGACTTTCCCTCCCTTGCAATGCCCCTCCAGTGTGCAAGCCGACCACATGAGTAAAGCTAAGCAAAATTGTACTGTATACTGTACTGTAGTGTAATTTTACTATATGTTATGTTTTAGGGTACACAACTAAAGGTAATCAATACTGATAAGTTTAGTTTTACTATTTTATATCATAGGTTAAGATCTTGGATTATGTTTCTATGTTTCAGATGATTTATTTTTAATATTGGTTAGGGGTCCTGGGTTCGAATTTAGGTCTTTTCCGACTTATGTCGAAATCCGAGATAAGTCTGCTGTCAGGAACGGAACCCTGACGTTAAATGGGGACCCCCTGTACTGTGGTATAATGTGTTATACATACTGTAGTTTGTATGATGATTGTAAGATTTTTTAGGTAATGTTGTAAGAATGAACTTAGCTCTTTTGCTGATGACTGTGGATGATAGCATTATGAGTCAGCAAATTTAAATAGTAAGTGTGAAAAATTTGTTGGTAATGCTGTTTGCATTAAGTCTTTAATTCTTTATAATTTCAGGCCCCACCAAACCTTGAAGAGACGATGGAAAGGAAACCACACAGTTGTAAGATCTGCTTTCACAGTTTTGATATTGAAGAAAGAAGACCCAGGTGTATTCCATGTGGTCATACAATATGTTTTAAATGTGTTGGTGAAAATCTACAAGAACATATGTTTCGCTGCCCCTTTTGTCAAAGGGAACATCGAGCTGAGTCACCCCATGATTTTCCTGTAAATTATGAACTTGAAGATGTCCTAGGTAATGAAGTTAGTTTCTCAATGTCCGTATGCCTTAATTACTCACCACACGGCACCCCAGGAGCAATTAGTAAGAAATTAAAAGCGATGAGATCAGAGCTCATGAGTGGCTTGGAAGGAATTGGTTCAGAGAGTCAAGAGTTGAGAGTTCAACTGACGGAGTATCAAGCTCTTATAACTGAGTGGAAGAGAAAACATGTGCGAGTAATTGAGAACTTGTCTCTCGGAATACGTGAACATGAAGATATAATAATTTACTTGGAGAAAGAATATAACAGTGTCGCAAGCTTTGCTTGCAGAAGAACAAGAGAAAAAAAAAATGAAATTGATAAAAGTAAGGCTTATTACTGCTACGTCAAGATTGGAAATCATTCCTGCTTTGGATGAAGCTGACCAGTGTTATGACAAGCTTGATAACTGGCTCCAAGAAACAAAGAAAGTCTTCCCTAATGAAAGTCTCATAACAGAATCTGCGGAGGTGAGCTTATGTATGATAATATACAGTACACACACACACACGCGCGCGTGCACACATGAAATGTTCAGAAATATTTATGTAACCTATGTGAGGCCAAAACTCGAATATGCAGCCCCCTTTTGGAATCCGCACTTGAAAAAGCACATAGCTAAGCTTGACAAAGTTCAAAGACATGCCACGAAACTGGTGCCAGAAATACGCAATCTCAGTTATGATGAGAGGCTGAGGGAATTAGACTTGCCATCACTTGAAGCTAGAAGAGTAAGGGGGGATATGGTGACAGTCTTTAAATTCCTTCATGGTTATGATAGAGTGGATAGGGATCGATATTTCGATATGGCTGGTTCTAGAACTAGAGGTCATAGTTTGAAGCTTCGTAAGAAAACTTCTTTGCAGGATGTAAGGAAATACTTTTTCAGTGTAAGAGTAGTTGATAATTGGAATTGGCTAAGCGAGGAGGTAGTTAATGCTATCTCAATCCATAGTTTTAAGGACAGGTACGATAAGTATCACTAAGTCTAAAATGGAACCAATCAGGAGACGGGAAGATACGAGCTTTGGGCTCTTTCCCGTAAACACAATTAGGTAATCACAATTAGGAAATCACACACACACACACACACAGAGGCTGTAAAGGTGGTGGCACTGGAAAACATACAAACAGTTGACTATAAAGAGACAGTAATCAAAAAAATGAAAGACGTTGTGATGGAAAGGGCAAACCCACTCATCAGACAGGCACTTGATAAGGAGAAGACAGTGGTAATCTCAGGCATAAGTGAATCCCAGGAGCCAACATGGCAGGGGAGACTTGAAGAAAATAAAGCTAGGGTTGTAGACCTGATAAGAAAGCTTGGAGTAGTATGTGGTCCTGAGGATATTGTAAACATACACCAACTAGGTAAATATTCGAGGGAAGGAAAGCCGAGACCAACAAAAGTAACCTTTGAGAGAGGGGAAACATGTAGGGAAATATTGTTGAGAAAAAAAAGTCTAAAAGACCTTCAAGAATGCAAAGAAGTGTTCATTAGACGATACAGAACACAGGAAGAGATGGGAAAGATAAAAAACTTGTTGCAAGAGGCAAGAAGGTTAAATGATGAAAGAAATGAAGAAGAGAAGAAAAATTTTCGTTACAGAATACTTCCAGACAAAGGGGAGATAAAGAAGATAATGACAGAAGATCAGGGGATGGGGCCTCATTAAGATTGTTATACACAAATGCTGATGGATTAGCTGGTAAGGCAGTAGAATTAAAAGATAGGATTCACAACAGTAAGGCAGATATAGTAGCAATTACAGAGACTAAGTTGAGTGAGGACATAAACAGTGTCACAGTTTTTCCTAAGGGCTTCAGAATACTAAGGGTCGAAAGATCTGAGAGGACTGGTGGAGGGATAGCACTGCTCATAAGTGAGAGGATTCAAGTTGAAGAAATAAACTTGGCTATAGAAAGTGAGTTCAGGGAATTTCTTGTTGCTCGCATAAATACTGGGTCAGAGAGCATTATAATAACTGTTGTATACAACCCACCAAGGAACCAAAATAGGCTTGAAATTTATGAGGAAAGTCATATAGGTACTATTGAAGTCATAAACTCAGTTGTTAACATGGCACGGGAGAAAAAATGTGGGATTTTGATTATGGGAGACTTTAATCATAAAGAGATAGATTGGATAAATCTTGACCCACACAGTGGTGAGGACTCATTTGGGGCAAGATTCCTAGATTGCGTACAAGGGAATTTCCTACACCAACATGTAATGGAACCAACAAGAGCCAGGGGTGGGGATGAGCCATCACTACTTGATCTAGTGTTCACAGATAATGTGTTGGATATTGAAAATATTGAGTATGAACCACCAATTGGAAAGAGTGACCACTGTGTGTTGTTGATGGAGTATATCATTGAAGACATTCTTCCTGAGAGTAGAGGCACTGAGGACATGAGGAGGAACTATCCGAAAGGAGATTACATCAAAATGAATGAGCTTTTTGCAGTTATTGACTGGAGAACCTTATTTTACAACAAATCTGTACAAGAAATGTATGACATCTTTTGTGAGAAATATGGGAAGATAGTAGATTGCTGCATACCTGTCACCAAAGTAGGTGTAATTCATGCCAGAGAGAAATGGTTCGATAATGGGTGTAAAAGAGCTAAGGAGTGGAGAGACAAATGCTGGAAAAGGTATAGGAGGAGAAAAAACATAAATGCCTGGCAAACCTACAAAAGAGCAAGAAATGACTACCTAAGTAAGAGGAGAGAGGCAGAGAGAGATTATGAGAGGGACATCACCAGGAAGGCTAAAGAAAATCCCAAGCTTTTCCACAGCTTTATCAGAGGAAAACTGAAGGTAAAAGAACAGGTTTTAAGGCTAAAGAGAGCGGATGGAAGCATCACTGAGACGGACAAAGAGATCTGCAAAGAATTGAACAAGGAGTTTCAGTCAGTATTTACAGTAGAAAATACCCCACCCCCTCAGATTGCAGTGATAGAAGCTCAAGGGCCGGTATTAGAGAACATCAACCTTACAGCCACAGAGGTATGCAAAGCGCTGATGGATTTAGATGTTCATAAAGCTACAGGTCCTGATGACATATCCCCTCATGTGCTTAAAAAATGCGCAAGCACAATATCAGTGGCACTAAGTATCATATTTAAGGAGTCACTGGAGTCGGGAGAGATTCCAAGATGCTGGAAACAAGCAAACGTGATACCTATCTTCAAAAAGGGAAGGAGGGATACGGCTCTGAACTATAGACCAGTTTCCTTGACCAGCATAGTTTGCAAAGTTATGGAGAAACTACTAAGGAAACATATCTCTCTTCACTTGGAATCCTTCAACTTTTTGTCAGTGAGGCAACATGGCTTCAGAGAAGGAAGATCAACAGTAACAAACTTATTAGAATTTTATGATGAGGTAAGCCAAATCTTACAGGAAAGAGAGGGCTGGGCAGATTGCATATTCCTAGACTTCCAGAAAGTGTTTGACACTGTTCCACATGGGAGACTTATTAGGAAGCTGCAATCAATGGCTAGAATAGGTGGAAATGTCTTGGAATGGATAAAAACTTACTTAGAAGGAAGGGAACAGAGGGTTAGAGTAAGACACTCAGTGTCTGAATGGAGAAGAGTTAGTAGTGGAGTTCCACAGGGTTCAGTTTTAGGGCCACTTTTGTTCCTTGTATATGTAAATGACCTACCAGAGTCTGTAAATTCATTCATGAATATGTTTGCAGATGATGCTAAGATTGTGAAGAAAGTAAAAAACGAGAACAATGGTAGAGAACTTCAGGAGGATCTAAATAATCTGCATGAGTGGTCAGAAAAGTGGCTAATGAAATTCAATACCTTAAAATGTAAGGTAATGAGAATGGGTGCAAGTGCAAGAAGGCCCAAGCTTGACTACTCGGTGGCTGGAGTACAACTTCAAGAGACAGAAAATGAGAGAGATCTAGGAGTAAACATACTGGCAGATTTGTCTCCAGAAATACATATAAATGGCGTAGTAAGGGCAGCATATGCATTCTTATCAAATGTAAGGGTAGCCTTCAGGCACATGGACAAGGAAATGTTCAGAAATATTTATGTAACCCATGTGAGGCCAAAACTCGAATATGCAGCCCCCTTTTGGAATCCGCACTTGAAAAAGCACATAGCTAAGCTTGAAAAAGTTCAAAGACATGCCACGAAACTGGTGCCAGAAATACGCAATCTCGATTATGATGAGAGGCTGAGGGAATTAGACTTGCCATCACTCGAAGCTAGAAGAGTGAGGGGGGATATGGTGACAGTCTTTAAATTCCTTCATGGTTATGATAGAGTGGATAGGGATCGATATTTCGATATGGCTGGCTCTAGAACTAGAGGTGATAGTTTGAAGCTTCGTAAGAAAACTTCTTTGCAGGATGTAAGGAAATACTTTTTCAGTGTAAGAGTAGTTGATAATTGGAATTGGCTAAGCGAGGAGGTAGTTAATGCTATCTCAATCCATAGTTTTAAGGACAGGTACGATAAGTATCACTAAGTCTAAAAATGGAACCGATCAGGAGACGGGAAGA
>JAXCGZ010007603.1:15000-35000 GCA_037179515.1 Halocaridina rubra
TATTTTTGGAGGGATTTCAGGCGAGGTTAGTGCATCTCTCTCTCTCTCTCTCTGACTTGCAATATTTTAACAAACTGCAATACTGACATCAAATTTCACAATGGAGTGAGGCAATTTTTGCAGTCTAATGGTGCTGTATCTGACTTGTTTACTACATATGTTGTTGTTGTTATATCTCTATTACCACGTAGCGTAATGTAGATTTATACATGTTTTACGGGTGGTACAATAATAATAATAATAATAATAAATAATAATAATAATAATAATAATATTGTTATTATATTTATTATTATTATTGCTGCTGTTGCTATTTGCCGTACAAATATATTTAGAGGGGGGGGGACTCTGTAGCTCCATCGCTCATTTATCATTATTAGTCACTTGCTGCAACACAAAGTGCATACCAAGAGTGTACTCTTTCTACCCAACTTCATATATGAAGAAAAGAATTGTGTGTGTGTGTGTGTGTGTGTGTGTGTGTGTGTGTGTGTGTGTGTGTGTGTGTGTGTGACCAATTTGACTACGAAAGGGAAAACAGGAAACAAGACAGTACCTCTGTGTTTACGAATAGGGTCTATTTCTTTACAAAGCTTCATCTGAAGATGAGTACATGAATATACACGAAAGCGCTAAGATTCTACGTTGTTTCCTGCTTTCCTTTCGTGGTCAAATTTATCAAATTTACTTATCCATGTCCTTCTCGCGAAACAGATATATATATATATATATATATATATATATATATATATATATATATATATATATATATATATATATATATATATATATATATATATATTATATATATATATATATATATATATATAGAACAATGCATGCAGTACAAGAACTATCAGATTATCTAACCATCCTAATTTATTTGTTTAGGAACTGTTAAGTAAAAGAGGAAATTATGAGCATGCTATAATAATAATAATAATAATAATAATAATAATAATAATAATAATAATAATATGAGAAGAAGAGGAAAGTGGCAGTAACATAAGTAGACTGGTATTAGTTGTAAAGGAGAAGGAAATGAGAGCTGGAGTAGTAAGATTACTTCATAAGATGCAAAGGCTACTGCCTAATAGACTACTTAATTTAAAATACACCAAACTTAATGTACATTCATTTGGAACACAATCAGCAACTCAAGAGTATATATAACTTGTTTCGCCTACATTCAAACAAACAAAAAATACAAAAACGTGGCAACACAAATCATCATAACAAGAAATCGTTTATTTACTGGGTATTGAGTCAGGAGACCTAAAGTGGAAAACAATCTAACGACAACATAATATTTCGAATTCCGTGTTTGGCTTACAAAAACGTTCGATCACGTGGTCTCTAAACCTGTGTAAACATCACCTAAACCTGAATTCCATTTGAACGTTCTACTACTGAAAACCACATTTCAGGTTTAAGGTACGTTTTGCTCGGTGCGATTATCGTTCAACGATAATCGTTCATGAAACAACAATGATCGTCAAACGATTGTCTAGATCACTAATTCTTTGTTTTTGAAAGAGGCTGTTTTGCTTGAGTGGCTGCCGAATTAGTGCTCTATAGACAATCGTTTGACGATCATTGTTGTGCCATGAGCGATAATCGCACCAAGCAAAACGTACCTTTAGCTATGATTTTGCATTGCAGAAGCGTAAGCGTGCGTAGTTGTTTAGTAAACTGAACAGTAAATTTCCTAATTACGTTTAATCCCCATTAGAGTACCACTCATCTTCACAATTCCTAGCAAGTACGACAAATACTTGTCATGCATTTAAAGCTCATCATATGATTTAGAAATATATAACAGTTAGAGGTGCTTACTAGTAGAGGCTGTTCTTAAAAAATAAAATCCATAAAATTAGATTAAACTACATCTAAATTAATATGCATATATGTATGTATGTGTATAAATAATGAACAGTATCCATATAAATATGCAGTGCTTACCTACTTGTGCTCATGGGAAAGAGCCCCATGCCCGGAATACTCCGTCTCCTGATCGGTTCCCTCTTTTTACTCAGTAACTATATCATACGTATGTATGTACATACGTATGTATGTATGTTTGGGTGACCGAAGTTAGTCACCTTGGACAAAAGTAAGTGTTAGGAAGCAAGCTGTTCAGTGATGCATCTCCAGGAGAGGAGGAAGCTAAGTAAGAAGATGAGCAATGGGTCAAAGTTCAAAATTACCGTCGAAGGAGGATGGAAAGGAAGGAAGAAAGGTAGAAAGCTCAAGAATGTGTCAAGGGCGAAAAAATAACCACAGGTTGGCACTGATTTTTCCCGTTACTATTGCTGCAGATGTCGTTGTTTTGCTATTGGCGATTCTTCAACTACGATGGTTGAAGGGGTCATCGCGCTTATGTTTATCATCAATGGTAATAATAATTAAAACTGGATTTCAAGCTTTACAGACAAAGTATGTAAAAGATAACAAAAGACAGTGCCATGGCAAATAATAATAATAATAATAATAATTTTTCTCTATATAAAACATGAGAAAAGCATCCTACAACATAATAAAACCCGAAAAAGACACACCACACACATACTATATATATATATATATATATATATATATATATATATATATATATATATATATATATATATATATATATATATATATATAGATAGAGAGATAGATAGATAGTTTTCCTACTAGACTGAACACGTACATTCTGCATACACCTTTCTTCTGAACGTGGCAAAAGTTTGTTTTCCTCCTAAAACCAGTTTCATCCTCTGGTCGAGTAGAACAAGTTTTAACTCGGGTTTATTCACTCTGAGGGTCAGTGTGAACAATGCGTTGCATGAGAGGCAACTAATTTTTTCCCTTGTACCTCCTATCATTGCATGAACAACCAGAGAAATAATAATAATAATAAAAGCTCCCAAATCTTATATATTTTCACCGTAAATGAAATAGATAATATAAAAAGTTACAATACGGACTCAACAAATAAGACAAAATAAAAAAAAATCAAATGAATTTCACTCATACCATCATTACAACCACCTCAATGCCATCCCATACGAGGAAGGAGCTGTTAACCAGACTTCCTCAAGGTTCCTTCATATCCTATAGCCTTCTCCTACCCCCTTCCTGTCCTCGCTGTCGCTATCCTTCTGCAAACTTACCCTTCTTCCTCATACGCACAGAAAACTTGTTAAAATTTATGTAGAATTAACAAATAAAATATTATATTGACCAGAAGGGGAACTTACGAAGGCTCATTCCCGTGAGCACAATTAGACTGTGAAGATGGAAAAAAACGAGAACAACAGTAGAGAACTTCAAGAAGACCTAAATAGTCGTCATAAGTGGTCAGAAAAGAGGCTAATGAAATTCAGTACTTCAAAATGTAAGGTAATGAGAATTGGGTACAAGTGTGAGATGACCCAAGCTGGGTACTCAAGAGGTGGTGCAGAACTTCGAGAGAGATCTAAGAGTAAACATATTGTCGAGAGAGATCTAAGAGTAAACATATTGGCAGATTTGTCTCCGGAAATCTTAGCAATATGTAAGGGCAGCCATATGACACATAAACGAGGAAATATTCAGAAATATTTACGTAACTTGTGTGAGGCCAAAGCTTGAATATGCAGCACATTTTGGAATCCGCACTTGAAGAAGTATATTAATAATCTGATGTCAGAACTATGCAATCTCGGTTATGAAGAAAGGCTTAAGAAACTAGACTTACCATCACTAGAAGCTAAAAGAATGAGTGGAGATATTGCGACGGTTTTTAAAGTCTTTCGTGGTTATGAGAGAGTGGATAGGGATCAATATTTTGATATGGCTGGCTCTAGAACTAGAGGTCATCGTTTGAAGCTTCGTAAGAAAACTTGCAGGATATAAAGAAGTACTTTTTTTTTTAGTGTAAGAATAGTTGATGACTGAATTCGCTAAGCAAGGAAGTAGTTAATGCAAATTGTATTCATAATTTTAAGGAGAAATATGGAAAGTTTTGAGCATAAAATGGAACAGACCAGAAAACGGGGAGTTCGAGAAGGCTCTTTACCGTAAGCAGTTTAGGTAATTACAATTAGATAATTACATACACATATATACTCCTAATTAGACTGTAGTTCTCCATATGATGATGACAATAATATTTATAAAATCAATGTGGCATATAGGCCCAAAAATGGTCACAGTCTGTACTCTGTAAGGCCATGAAATATCCTCTTTTTTTTTCAGAAGGCTACGTTGCTTGTTGTGTTACTACCGAGAAAAAAATCGTGTTCCTTTACCAGGCAAACAATGCCTTGTAACAATCGCTAGGATCATGTTTGGGTATTTTTCCCATGTAATTGTGGTTCTTATAATTAATGCACACACACATTTAAAAAAAAAAGCTACAATCAAACAAAAATATTCTTCTATGGAAACATCGAGATAAAAATTAACACATACATACACATGATGCCCAACAGTGTGGCCTTTGAATTATACATTAGATAAGCCTCATTTGGCAAACCTATTCTACGTCGTCCTTGAGATAAACTTCGTCTTGGACTTTGGTTATATACTCAAACAACAACAACAACAACAGCTACAGTAATAATAATAATAATAATAATAATAATAATAATAATAACTTATTAAGTATAAACACCGTTCTTTAGTCAATGCCTATGATGCAGCACATTACCTCTTGTACATAGATGGAGCCATCACACGCACACTTGCACGCACGCACGCACACGCGCGCACACACACACACAATATATATATATATATATATATATATATATATATATATATATATATATATATATATATATATATATATATACACAAAATACATATCAATAAATATGAGACTACAATAAGGACACAAATTATTTCAAAGTGCAATTTGTATTATATTTTTTTCTTTATAATCGCCCTTAAGCTCATGAAACAAAATAAAGAGTAAAACTGCCCATTCTGACACTATGAGAGAATAGAACAATATTTAAATATACTAGTGACCAGAGAAGACAAAACGACTCAGCAAACATGATATGACTGCAAGTGTACTATAGCATGCTATAAGAGTGTATACCTCCAGTCTATCTATAAGTACCCAGATCCGCTGTCTGGGAACTCATAATGACTCTCTCTCTCTCTCTCTCTCTCTCTATGTATGTATGTGTATTCGAAAACGAGGATCAATATTAATTACCGTACTGTATGAATCACCTAATATATAAGAATTTATTTAATAACATAGTTACATTCTTAAATTCTGACACAGGCTAGAAATATGAATGCTTTTTTCCCTCAAAGATCCCAATTTCGAAATCAAATATGCAAACTGCAAGATATTATCCACAATGCTACCGATCAGTTACAAATATGGAAATACTGTATTATGAAAAAAATAAGAAAAGAATAAGCTGATGGGACACACGCATCCAGAGGATGTGGCGGCAACGGCTCTAATTCAGAGAGTGTGTGTGTGTGTGTGTGTTTCGAGATTTATATATATATATATTTAATTACAAAATACAAGTAAATTTTATTAATATATTTCTCCATGAATTAGGATTTGTGGCTAAAACAGACAAATCATGTCTTTGGGAGTGCTATCCGTAGTTTAATCTGCAGTTTACAGTATGTCTGATACAGAATTGTTGTTGTGCGTCTCGTAATCGGGAAAAAGAATACTGTATTAGATTAGGTCAGCACAAATGGAAAAGCGGCAGTTTTCCAAAATCACAAATACTGACATAGACCAGTTATGCAAATAAAAACTAATCACTAAATAAGTGAGAATTCCATGACTCGAGTTCACCTTAAATCAAGAATAGTTTGGGAACGGCTGAAAGAGGCTGTTTTTACCATAAAGACAACGCCATTAAGAGACTTTTAGTACTCTTTCTCTCCCATAGCTTCCCATCTACTTAACAACTGGTTAAGACTTGGCATAAATAGGGTGAATAAATAAGTACAGGGTACAGGTCTTGCAATACTAAGTTGTACCATTCAATGAATTTAGGGTGAATAAATAAATACAGGTATTGCATTACTAAGTTGTACTATTTCATGAATTTTCTTTTCTATCTTCTTTTTCCTTTCCTAACCAATTTTGTTCCCCTGCAGGAGCCATCTAGTTTATAGTCGTTGAATTTTTCCAGCTGGGCTTGTTGCTTGGCTTATAATAATAATAATAATAATAATGGTAATACTTCTCTATTTGTTCGAGGTATTAGTAGTCTAAACAATATTATGTTAAATGTTACCAGTTAAACAAGAAATTATGTATAATAAATTAGCACTTCAGCCATAAATATGAGATAGCTATATGCACCTCTTCATAATACTGTACATAGATCTATGGGTACGAAACAGTGATAAGCAGTCTCTATGGTATATCATAAGGTCATATGATATACCCTATTTCTCCTTAAATCCAGATAATCTAAGAGTCTCCAAAATTCGTTAAAATACTTTTTAATTTTTATTATGAATAATGTGCGTACCCTAATTCCAAATATATTAAAAAACTGTACATTAATAATATTACATATTAGAAGATTATGAAGCTTAAAACAATCCTATGGAAAGAATAAATCCACAAAAACAGACAACAGCAAAAACCAAATACTGAGGGAATAATGTTGTCCTAAAACTAAGGTGAGAAAAATGTAAAAAAAGTTCTTTACAACTGTATTAAAATAAATCTGTCCTATGCTTGAAATGCTAAACTTAAGATAAATTAACACACCAATTTGAAAGTAGAATCTGCTGTTACACAGAATACTGCAATGGAGACGCCAAAAGTTAAAACTTTAAATATATATTTAGATTTTTCAGAAATCAATAGAGGAGTATATAAGAACCGTGAGAAAGTGAAGATATGATATGAGCAAGACAAGGGAATTGGGATGTCCTCTTCATCTGCTGACAGCCATATGAATAAGATAAGATAACTTAATGGCTCTAACATCTTGACTCACAACAGATCACTGACGATAACAGAGCTGAAAAGCGATATTCTGAATTTATTCACTAGTGATGATCATTCAGTCTCTATACAACACAAAAACTCTATGCTATAAATATTCTCATCCTCTCAATATATCTTATGTCACAACAAAAATTAAAATGAAATTCAACATGTTTCAAATTTCGAATGATTACACAAATAGAAATCTTCTCTGAAGTATAATCAAGAAAGAGCATAATACTTGATAAGCACTGCATATAATGGCGACACTATAGGTAAATGTTAACCAATGACTATAAGTGTATCATAGAAACATATAAAAAGGCATTTTATCATTGAAAAAAGGCTCTCTATAATAAAAAGGCATTTTATCATTGAAAAATGGCTTTCTAAACAGCTGATGCTTATGATTTATTTTAAATAATTGTAGAAAGAGCTAGAATGCATAATAATCCAATTTACATCATGGCAACTGTACATAGTACACTAATGGGACTTTAGAGTACTAGAAATACAAGTTCAAGAGTTTTTTTTTTCACTTAATATATAAAAAACAAAGACGGGTCATCGCTGAATAGATTCAGTCAGTAATAGCTACGAAATCAGATTGTAAACATCTCCATTAAATAGCCCCAAAAGCAACAACTAGTATGCTACGTCTTCCAGAGTAAGAGCTTTGTTATGGAAGACAAATATCCTTTAAGAATAACTGAAATCCTTTAAGAATGACTAAACCACTTCACATCAGAACACATTATTGCTTTAAATCTACCCAATCATCTGTGTCTACTGTAAGTCTGCTTCTCATCACCTAACCAAATTTTCTCATCCTTTTTAGAATAAACTTACACTCTACATTTTTCCCCTCGTGTGTCATCTTATAGTTTTTATTATCCAAAAGAAACTGCGTTTTATACAGACGTGATCTACCTGAGTTTATACCTATTACTGAAGCAAGAATAAAAATAAGCAAATTATAATACTACAGGTTAAAGTGTACGAGTCCCCAGAGGAAGAGACTGATGATTTGTAATGGAGATGGCAGACATTATACCTCTCTAGTAATGGTACTCTTAATGCTTAGATAAATTTATTGTAGGTTTGAAGTTTACAATATTATTGGTGCATATTCCTACACACATTTATAAGTTTATTTCACTAAACATTATTAGTGCTTCAGAGAAAATGCTTAAATTTTACCCACAGTTTTGTACAATGTTGATATACAAGGAAAGACTATTTAATTCAGGCAATAACGCAGGTTAAATATTTCCTAAAAATTCCACTTTCGTTCATCAGTCATGTTGCATTATTACCTGCCATGAATTAAAATGTATTTTTGAAGACTGCTCGTAAAAAAAAAAATGCAAAGAGCAGTCTTGAGATGTAATGCAAATAAATCTATTTATGAACAATAATTAGAGGAATATCATATGAAAAACTTCAAACAGATTCAGAAACATTCTAAATAAGTTTTAAAAGTCTATACGAGGATTTCAACCCATTTTACAAGGTAATATTGAAATGATAGGAACAAGAGAACAAGACCTCAAACTAACAATATCTCAAGTCTTAAGCAGTAATTAAATATGTTTGCAGATCACAGATGACACAGCTGAAGCACATTGCAAAAGGAGATACAGTGATTCACAAGTTTATTTCATGATGCTCTGCCAGTCTCAGTTTATAATTTTTAAAACATTGTGTTCCCATCATACAAAGGTATCAACCACTAAGGCGATGACTTGAATTTTCAATAAATTCTAAGGAGCAGTTACTAGAGCTCTTAACTACACTTTATAATTATGGCTTCCCTAAAGACTGAACTCAATTCCTTATTGATTAAAAAATTATATTAAGACAAATTTAATCTCTGTATGTACATTCTTTACTTACATGGTAAGTGGAGTGCGTGTTCAGACAAAAGCATTAAGTACTTTACAATAACAAGTCAGTACTTTCGCTTTTGGAAGCATAAAAACATATTAAATAATTAATCTGGGTCCTCTGATCACGCTTCATTAAAAGATTACCTAGTCTTTTACAGCTTCCGTAGATTAACTTTTGCAGTAGATGATGTAAGATACTACCAATGACAAGCAATAAATGTAAATGCATAATTCAATATACAGTATACTCTCACATGACATGCAGAAAAAAATCTCGGTCCCTAATATTAGGAGAAAAGTATATACTGTACAGCTGTATCAGACCTCCCTGGACAGGTATAGCAATGATCAAATTATGAATAAAGTCTTTTGAAATGTATAGGATATGAGACTCATTTCAATTAGCTCTTAATATACGCTATTTCAATTAATGCATATTGATTATTTCTCTGATGAGCATAATGAAAAGTGGCTTTCGCATTACTGAAAACACATTGTACAGAAAAACTGCAAATGATATACAAAGCAAAATAAAGATAGAATTGTAACCATCTCATTATCAAAGAAATGCTTGATTTTGTTAAGACAACATGAGCTAAAAAAAGGAAGTCACAGAAGAAGTTCTCTTAATCTGATCTACCATAGAATACTTTTCCCAGGGGATAATAATTAACTATGGAAGCAGTGATTTACTATACAGTACATAGAATTTGGCGTCCCTCCCACACCACATACAATGGCTACAATGACTATTACCAAAGTAACAGTAAAACTAGTGCTTGAATTAAGAATAATTCTAGTATAAACAAGTTTGAAAAAAAAGGGACAACAATCGATTATATAGTACATGTACTATGAACATATAAGGACTGGAAAAGTGAAACATTGTTTGGTAATCCATACAATACACTCTCACAGAAAATTATAACAGTCTAAGAATAAAATTTAAGAATAAAATTCCCAATTCTCATCCAGAAAAATCAGGTAGAATATAACGAGTTGTACTTACCATTGTTCGTCTTTATCTGATTGTCGTCCGGTATAAAAAGCAAAGGCAGTATACCAGCTATACCAATAGCGATTGCTGCAATTATGGAACATATCCACGGCTGGTATTCAGTAGCAAAGACGCACAATTTATCTATATGATCACCTTCAAGCCACTGGGTTGGCCATGGGGGCCAAACGATGACGCTAGAACCCATGGCTGACTCAAGCCATTCCGGGCTTGAATTTTGCATTGCTCTGCAAGAATATTTAAATATATCAAGGGCTTATCATAATATATAGAATATTTCTATTGATATTACTTCCATATATGTTTTTTAATCAAAATCTCTAAATCACAGTTCACCAGAAAGCAACTGGTGATCACTAAAAGTACTCTGTATATAAATAGCTATTGCTAAAAAAAAAAAAATGTCCCTCATAAAAGAAGAGAAAAAAGGAGAAAAATAATATGTGTGCATGCGTGTGTGTGTGTATACAAAAAAAGTGACAGCAATTCACAGCAATATTGTGATATGTGAACATCTTGGACATACAGTATAGAAGTTTTCCAAAGAACTTTACAATATACAGTAGTCCTGTTCCTGTGTCCTTCTACTATTAATACAGCACTATAACATACATGAAAGTTTAGTAATTGTTTTATCATTTAAAACATTCACACAATATAAAGTAGCAAGGAAGGTAATACTAAAAGCAAGCCAGAGAAAATAAAGCCTATCTCTTTGTCACTATTAATTACCATTGTGGGAGTGTATTCAGACAGGTTGGACCTGAGGAGTTAAGGCTGACTGCCTCTCCCTGCTCAATCATGGGTCTGTCACTTCCCGAGGCGAGTGCTCTAAGCAGCGTTCTATCATGTTCCTCATATTATAAATGTAGAGTTATAATGCAAAGAAATTTGATAAAGGCCTCACTGACAATTACTGATTCTAAGGCACATCATAAATACTTTTACACAGCTTTTGACATTTTAACAAGTCATGATAACTTGCTTGAAAGTCTTAAAAATTAGTTATCATAAAGACATCAGTATATCCGTTTCGTTACATCCTAGTATATAATGAAAAATTCTTCCTTTGTCTTTTGAAGCAAGTATTACAAGCTCTTGTACAGTAACATTTTTTAAGACTGTACAGCAACTTAAAAACCACATTTCTTACTATCATATAATTGGTGTCTTACTTTATACGAAGTCTTTCATAAATCAGCACAGCCTATACATAACTGAAAGAAACCACTGACTGCACATCAATTCTGAAAGTGACAAACCCTTGCTTAGGTTCACAACGGGGCATTGGAAAGGATATCCAAAAGTTTAATTTCACAACTCCAACCCGTCTGAGTTCACTCCCATTGGAATGGGGATTAATAATGACACACGGCATATAACATGGATAGAAAGGCAGTTTTACCATACTAGTTGTCAACAAGGATGCATGCTCTGCATTTTTATGAACACTCTCACCTATCACAGATCACACATACTAAAATGAAGAGCTCACCAAGAGGCTGAGAAATGTATTTTCATCACACAAGCTAAGATAAGATGATAAGTTAATTTTCAAGTGGCATGCCCCGATTTGTTGAAATTATAATATGTAATAGTTTATACAGCAAATGCAATCTTATTAAGAATACTGTACTGTTCACTAGATTTAAACAAATAAAGCGTACAATAATACTGTACAAAATTCAGGCAATATAATATCCTAAGCTAAGCAATAGAATGTTACAATCTATTCACTATTACCCTGAGCAATGTAATACCAAGAATCTAGTTATTTTTTACCTATAAAATTAGTTTCTTCAAAACTATCAAAATAACATTTTGCTTTTCTTCAAAGCTAATGAAATTGATATATAGCAGTGATTCCTTGCAAGTCCATATTAGCAGCAAATATTTTAGGTATATAACATTATGTTATATACACATAATTCTTTGCAAACTTTTATCACCCATAAACACTTAAGGTATTTAAGAGCACATAAGAGTTTATCTTTTAATCTTTTGAGATATAACTACTAACAATACAAATCACTCAGAATATTTTAACTTACTTAATCATTGAAGTTTCATCTTAATATTAGCCCAATATTGATTACGTAATAAGCAACAATGAAAAATATATATTGTGACAGATATGGGTATAATGCATTCATATAACATTACATTAATGAGAAAGTAATTCAAATAAAGCAAGCAAACAACAATTATTAACGCATGATCTCTGCTGTCTGACATTTTAAAATTTACATAACAATATGCCATATATGCATATAATGTAATAATGAAGTCTAATGCTATAGACCTCAATTTGTTACAATGACATTATTTTGTACTCAGATGCAAAAATATACAAAAAAAATAAATTTCAATATATTGTACTTATATTAATTTCTATAAATAATGGGGTCCATACTTGCATAAGCAATACATTTATAATTAGATGGAATTGTCAAAACTTCTGTTGATTATATTAGATACTATGTGAAACTAACACTACATTACTTTTCATATAAAAGATGATTAGCAGAGTCTGTACTACTAGAAAATCAAAATAATATCCTAGTACATCACACAAACAGTCATGATTTTGAGACAAAACGGAACCTTGGTTCATCGAATGAGAGTAAAGAATGGTAATATCCCATATGCATTTTCAGAAAAACATTACAGTATCCACATTAAATTTGAAAAATCATACAAAGAGAATGGGCCAATAAACCCGAGAGCTAATCAGGGCCATGGTCACAATGAGATCAAAGAATTATCATTAAAAGTATGGTACACACTTATCACAGACCCTTGTACGAACTCAAGAACAACAAGGTAGGATAAAATATTCTCCTTACAATAAACAGATCATTTGTGAATTTCTTTTTCAGAAGTAAAAATAAAATTTATTCTACTTGTTATTGCCAAAGGGTCCCAAGGAATGTGAAGTCTTATTATAAATACCCTGTAGATTTAATATAAATTCAAATATAAGCAGTAGAGCAGTGGTTACAGCACTCTACTCAGAAAATTACAGACTCACGATCGAGCTAACAGCAGGGTGTTAAGATGGGCATCCAGCCTTAATTCCCCACTTCCAACCTGTACATGTCAAGCTAATACTGGTGGTTCATAGTGACACATAAAACAACAAATAACAACCAATTCGTGTATAAATAACAATTTAAAATATATGTGGCTATAGGAGCTTCATAAGCCATAAACTTTTTTCTTTCAAAGAGGAGTCATTTTCAACTATAGTGTCGTTTCTCAAAAACATGAAGGAATAGTTACAAGTGTCTGGTAATATACTGAAGATAAAATCTCATAGGGCATAACTCAATACAGTATATTAAAAAATACCATTATTCTATATAATTTGTAATTTATTATTTTTTGGCCCATTCTGGTGTCACAATCGTAAAAAAAAAAAAAAAATTATGGTCATGCTGGCGCATAGGTCATAGTTTTTTGATAATTGCTAGAGACAATAGATATATTCATTAAAAAGTATGAAAATATACCAAAAAAAAGATAAGTTTTTTATACAGTACATTAATTTGCAACATATGAAAAGATCCTATAAGACCAATAAGAAAGGCATCAAGCAAAGCAGGAATGAAGTAAATGCATTTCACTATACTATGCAACCCACTCACCATATATAATATGTAGCATGCTTAAACTATACTATATGCCAATCACAGCATGCATTAATTCTACAAGCATATTATACATGAAAATCATATTAAATAACACATGGTAATCATTATTAAGAGCACATATTGTCAGGAAAATTACGAATAGTACAAGAGCTAAAAGAATACTTGCATAACCACTCAATTAAAATGTACTATGTTAAAAGACATGTATTAATCAATTACCAGGTATCAAGAAAACAATATATTGAAATAGTCACTCTAGTTCCATCACAGTTATAAACCACAGGCAATAATCAGCACAAAATGAATTACCACAGCGTAATGCTCTGGGAGTAGTACTGTCTATGTAATACTAAAGTTGAGGTGGCTATGAACGTTAGCAGGAGGCAACACCTTCTGTCAGCTGAGTGTCACTAAGACTAAACAGTTGCCAAAGAGATTTGGCAGTTGTTTACAATACAGAGACTTACATAGCTACGCAATATGAAAATATATATACTGTATATCAAAGTTTGTGGCTATGTATAACCATGAACTACGCACAAAATCGTGGTATGCACTGTCCCTATACAGATATTACAGACATCCACATCAAAACAAAGGGCAGCTGTAGCATAACTGATCACACCATTACCATGTGACAAGATAAATGAAAACACCATGAGAAAAAAGGAAGCACCTTTAATTCTGGGGTAAATCACCAAATGATCAAGTGCAAATATACAGATGTTAATGGAGGACAATGAACTTCAAAGTGGCTTTTCAAGTTCAAGTAATTGGTATCCATTGAGTGTTTTTGTAACTAGTGCGGACATTAATTCCAACATCTATGCTCTTTACTATAAAGAAGCATAATTACAAAATTACACTCTATAATTTTTCTCCCCTAGAAATACTGATGCTCTAAAACTGTTTCTCTTCACTAAACTCAGCATTTTAAAAGAGAGAATACAATCCAGCAGCGGTAAGAGACTACACTAGTTATCACCTTTCTAGCATATGATCTGGAATGTAACATAGAACAAAAGCCAATTCACCCAAAAGTGGGAATAGATAACAATTTTCCCAGCTGTTAAATACAAATGTTCACATTACAAGACTTCACCTCAACACCATGAACTCTGTCATTTAACATCACAAAGTTCAGCTCTGAACAAATTTTTGGTACTTGAAGCATTCAATTCAGCACACCCATGTGGTATAGGTATGTAAATGCACAACAGCATATACATAGCACATTAATTTTTCTCTCACAATTATCTAGCCATGCAGTGTTTATTATTCAGATATGAATAAATACAAAAATAAAGGCGATGTTCCTACATTAAAATCTAAAGTGAAAAGGTGTTTTGATGGGGGTCAGCACAATTATGAAGAGTGCCAAGAACGTTGCTTAGCGACTTATACTGAATATGTACCATATAAATTAACAGATAAATGTCACTGGAAACTGCACTGTGTTTTCCTGGTTGGAAGCTCAAACCTGAAAAGGATGCCAGGAAGTAAGCTTAAAAAATGATCAAAGTACAAGAAAGGTTTTCATAGCATGAGGTAGAGGACCATATCAAACACTAACTGACTCTCAGCTGTCTCCTCATAATATAAAATTTTTTATCTTTGTGTGAAAACTGAAGTTTGAGACTACAGAATTTACAAAAGCACCAAGGATTTATCTTTTTAAGGCATTCTTTGGCTTATCTATTGGTTTTTAGAAACAATAACTTTCTATCATAGTCGAAGGGTAGATGGTGAAGCAGGATCAGGCAATATCGATGTAGCAAAGACATTCCTACTCTAATAGCTCATTATGGGTCGTGCAGAAGGGCATCTAGTCTTAATTCTGCAGTTACATTCTGTCTGTGTCAACCTCCAATGGAACTGGGATAAATAATAAAACATAAATTGGGAAACAAAACAGGAGAAAGTAATTTTTTTCAAAGGCATATGTTAAGAACATTTATTTCTATCTATCTATATACGTGAGCCTCTTGCAAGGTTAGTGGCTGAGTCAAGGCAAAATACTCTGACTCTTTGGGAAGATAATAAACCGAGGAGGGGATTCCCAGTCCCCTTGCTCTACCCCATTTAGTCGACTCTAACTACACGCAGGGGAACACAAAGGAAGTATTTTAGCCCCCCCCCATCTTATTTCCAAGAATAAAAATCAGCCAAGAGACACAATCCATAAAAGGAGCATGAAGCTGTATGGAGCCATGCAACTTAATCTTTAACTATATACCATTAAGAAGACCGAAAAGAAATTAAACGAATAAACAAGTAAGTCTTCCAAGGCTGAGGTACTTCAACAACAAATATCACAACATTCAATTTCTATTTTTGCCCTTTTATCAAAATATCATTCCAGTAACTTGCCTTTTATCATTCCAAACATATTACATAATCCAAAGTGGCATTGCTAGATACAAGTAATTTGTCATGTAAAACTCGAGTCGGATATGAATAACAATATAACATGGAGAGATAAGTAGAGACATCATTACATAAAAACGGTCATAGAGACACAGCAACCACTTTAAGCAAAGCAAGAACAAGAATTATGAATGTTGTTTGGGAAACATATTGTCAAGAAGTATACTATATTCAAGCTTAAAATCCTTGTATAATGCCATCTCTGAGGGTCTACTATGAGATGCAGTGATGTACTGAAATAGGTTATAAGATCTGCATATTATTGATATGAAAGAAAAAAAAACTTTTATATGATGATGCTAGTGGAGGTCCTGAATTACTTAGCAAATGCTTTCGACAGTTTTATAATTAAGATTTTAGCATTACAAATAAGCATACAATGCACCATTTTTTAGGAAATAATTAAAAAAAATTTAAATCTATTTTTAAATAAGCAAGTTAAAGATTAAGAGCTAAAAGTACAAGTTTATATATGGTAACATAAAGAATCATTACTTTAACTGTATATTATCACTGTGGCCTATGTGAGGTATTTCACTATCTGAAGTCTTTTACCCAGGCCTGGTTATGCTTATCTGGGTTAGGTTAGGGTTAAATTGACTAGTTAGTGGGGTAAAGAACATACAATAATGGGACATAATTACAAATAGTAACACTTCCCTTAACTGGGGGTACAGTAACTTTACTAAGCTAACATCATAATAAATTTATTTTTTTTATTCGATACAGGGGGTGTGAAAGTATATATATATATATATATATATATATATATATATATATATATATATATATATATATATATATATATATATAATAGTACTGAAGAACTGGAATGTTACCTAACAGTCCTGAATACAAGTATATATGAACTGAATATTCATTAAAATAAAAAATGCCAAACAATATGACTCCCATACGGATGAATGACACTGAACTACATAACCCAACACTCTTAGGAGCCATGACCATACGACCAATACTATGATCAAGCAAGAAAAGATTCATTAAAAACTTCATCTAACATGGAAGACTGCAGGTGTAAATATTATGGTACATAGACGAAGACGATAAATTTGTTTCATTCCATTCATGTGAGTTGCGGCTGTACAGTTAGGAAGACTAAAAGAAACTACCATTTTACCAAGCAAGCACATCACCCACTTGCATGTAGGTTCTCTCGCAATCCTCTACTACGCAATCTGCACAAAGGAAGAAAAACTTTATATTTTAGTAATATAACTCTCACGTACACGAATCACATTTACATGAAGTACGATGCCACCTGTTCAATGTGTCACATTACAAGCTTTCAATTGCACTTCGCTTTCTTTCCCTTCCGATACGACACAACGTCTACGGAGTCATTCACTGACACTGACTTCTCTTCGCCCCACTTTGTTTACATCCACTTGGCAAGCAGCTTTGCCAGACGTTCGATATTTACGTTTAAAAGGATGCAAATATAATGCAACTCATAAAATTGTTCACATGTAAAGATTATTATTTCTTCAAAAAACTAATAAAAAAAATTCATTTTAACAAATAATACTCCGGCACTACCAAATGTAAGATAACAATACCAATCATTAAAAACAATTAAATAAATGTTGAGTTCATTATAATTGTTAATACACCTACAAAATTTTGTTTTTTTATAATTTTCTAGAAATAAAATGGAAAAGGTATATCATACAAACAGTATTTTAAAATTTTACACACTATTTGGGGAATTTAGAGAATGTCGTACAGCATGGTTAAAGGCAGCTAGTTTCACCCACGTCAGCATATGATATCTGCATAAAATTTATTTTTCTATTAAATCCGTTATGACGAGTCATTTTTGTCAATAATATTAACATTATGACATTCACTTAATGATAATCATCAGTTTTAATTCTTAAAATGACTTAGTTCATTGTCTTATTATTCGTCAACGATGGCTGACTTCTGTCGCTGCCGTTATTGCGAGATCTTCTTGTTACTTTTGTCGTATTTTTCCTTCCGAATAACTGTACATCACGCTTTTGCGGAGGCCTGAGATGCTTCGTAACCAGTTCCCTAAGGGTCCAGTGCAATAATTACAAACTGCAGGCTTCTCCAGAAAACATACGAGCTATATAAGCTGAGAGAAGAAGATACAGAGAGAAAGACTAAAGACTCTGGAGGAAGACGGGAAACGGAGAGTAAATAAACTGGAAGAAGAAAAGAAAGAACACGTTGGCACAACAACAACGAGAGAGAGAGCTGGAAGAAGGGGAGAGAGAATGCAACCTTACTCGTGTATACTTTATTATACTGTTACTTTACTTAACATTCATTCAGTAATGATAATGAAAATGAGAAAAAAGATAAGCAAGGTGTATACCAAGACGACTGCAATTGGTTGTAGACCAAACGGCCCGTGCATTGCCACATGATAATATACAACACAATAGATTTGTTTGGTACGATCTACAGAATTTAATAATGTATATAGATATTATTGGAGAAGAGAGCAGTCTATAAATTAGAGTGGAGCCACAAAAGTTTCAATAGCTCAGGTCAGTTTAAACGGAAAATGGTGGAATTCTCCCTAATACAGATAAATGAGCAATAGATCCCTGTTAGTTTAAGTACATCCTCAACGAAATTATTCTCCAAGGCGAACACTTCTCTCACTACAATGTTAATTCTATCTTTGTATCTTTTATTTATTCATTTATCTATTTACTAATTTTTTGATATTATTATTATTATTAGTAGTAGTAGTAGTAGTAGTAGTAGTAGTATTACCTTCGTCATATATATATATATATATATATATATATATATATATATATATATATATATATATATATATATATATATATATATATATATATATATATATATATATATATATATATATATATATATATATATATATATATATATGTGTGTGTGTGTGTGTGTGTGTGTGTGTGTGTGTGTGTGTGTGTGATTACCTAATTGTGTTTACGGGAAAGAGCCCAAACCTCGTATCTTCCCGCCTCCTCATCGGTTCCATTTTATACTTAGTCATTCTTATCATACCTGTCCTTAAAACTATGGATTGAGATAGCATTTACTACCTCCTCGCTTAGCCAATTCCAATTATCAACTACTCTTACACTGAAAAAGTATTTCCTTACATCCTGCAAAGAAGTATTCTTACGAAGCTTCAAACTATGACCTCTAGTTCTAGAGCCAGCCATATCAAAATATCGATCCCTATCCACTCTATCATAACCATGAAGGAATTTAAAGACTGTCACCATATCCCCCCCTCAATCTTCTAGCTTCGAGTGATGGTAAGTCTAATTCCCTCAGCCTCCCATCATAACTGAGATTGCGTATTTCTGGCACCAGTTTCGTGGCATGTCTTTGAACTTTTTCAAGCTTAGCTATGTGTGTGTGTGTGTGTGTGTAATTACCTAATTGTAATTACATACTTGTGCTTGCGGAAAAAAGCCCCAAGCTCGTAACTTCCCGTCTCCAGGTCGGTTCCAGTTTGAACTTAGTAACACATATCATACTAGTCCTAAAAACTATGGATTGAGTTAGCATTAACTTCCTCCTCGCTTAGCGAATTCCAATTTTTAACTACTCTTACACTAAAAAAAACAGTGTGTGTATATATATATATATATATATATATATATATATATATATATATATATATATATATATATATATATAAATGAAAAAATAAAATATATATACACACACACAAAACCGTGAATGCTAAATGCAGCCATGGTTCTCAGGATAATAATATAAGTGCTAGAGAGTAAAAAATAATAAAATCGATCAGAAAACGGGGAGCCATGATCATGGGGCTCTTTCCGTTGAGCACAATTAAGTAAATACAATTAGGCAAATACACAGATTGTGAGCGTTCTAAGTAGAAATATGCAGTATCCTTCTGGAATTTGCTCTTGGAAACACAAAATTAAAATACTAACAACTTGATAAAAGTTCAAGGACATGCTACGAAGCTGGTGAGAGATGCGATTCCCAGTTATGAAAAAAAGACTGAAATAATTAGAACTACC